>JASCZW010007427.1:0-66826 GCA_034211315.2 Aedes japonicus | reverse complement strand
AAGATATTTTGGATTACCTGGGGAATACCTGAGAGGTACTATTTGGGCATTGTTCATTACGTCACTCCAGGCCTGCGCAGAACATTGCGAGAACAATTCCGTAGGTATTATCCTCAGTTATCATTGCACATTGCGTATCCGAAAGCGGCGATTGTCAGGAATAAAATAAAAAGTGCGCTTAGATGACGTGTAACCGATTTTGGTGTTCTCTGAAGAAGTTTCTTGGCAAGATTAAGGCGCATCTGAAAAAGGCGTCGTCCACAAACTGCGTTCATTGGGGCAACGACTTACTTTTTAACTTTTTGCGTGACGTCTAGGCTTCTCAAACACTCCCACAAAATTGTAGAACTCACATTACCATTAAATCCCCAGACAAACAATTAACTTGCTATCCATTTGTCCTTATCGAGATATGAAGCATTTTATGCTGGGAACTCCTTTTAAAATCGGTTTAGGCTCTAACTCTTCTTTCATGATTTTCTCGGTCTACTATGTTCTAAAAGTTTTTCCTTTTATTTAGAACCACAATCTTTTAACGAAGACAGCAATACGCTATCTTTTAGAACTGAGAAATGATACAGCGTTTCGGTTGTTCAGAACATGCCATTTTCCAAGGGTTATATCTCAAAATGGCGCAAACATTCTTTGGAAATAGAATTACGTGACATTTCGTGGTAAATATTTGACTTTAACATTTATATGTTTTAATATGTGAAATTGTTGATAATTATCTCAGGTGCGGCATGAATCAAAGAAGTGTGGTTTTCGGTGTAAAATACAGTCTTCAATGAGCTTTTCAATTGTAATTTCTTACTTTGAGTTTTCGCGGCATTCTATGGTGAAGAGAGCCTTTTCTTTATTACAGAAACACACAAAAGTTTCTGGATGATGGCCGTACTTGCTCCCAAAATTTGAAAAGATACGGGCATCGGTTTTTATCGAAACATACTGTTTTCAACAATAACAACGAAGGGAGGCGACATGCGACGTATGTGTTGAGTGAAATCAAGTAAGCCATGGAATCGCAGGAAGAGAAAATAATCCACTATCCTAACAATCGTTGCTGAGTACGGTAATAAAAAACAATAATTATCAATCGGAAAAGTGTTTTAAAGAAAATCTTCATGCCGAAGAAAGCAACAGCTACAAAAGAACGAAAACAATTTGCAAGCAACCCAACCAAAAGCAAATAACAAGAATTATTTCAAGTTTTTGTTATTTCAGTTACGCTGTTTTCATAACAGAGGTTGTTAGAATTTAGATCGCGGATGTTGTTAAAATAACCGAAATTCTAACAAAAGATACTCTATGATATAACAAAATTATAGCAAACTATGATATACATATAACATAAACAAAACAAATTTTGTAACAGTTTTGTTACGATGTAGCAAAAATCATATCAGCTAGTGCTAAAATTAATTCACTTTCTTTACGCAGCTTGTGCCTCCTGGGCATTAAATCATAGTTTGTTATAAGTATGTTTTACAATTATCCAGATGAATTTTTATTTAACAAATTTATATCATAATCAATTAGTCGTAACAAGGTTTGTTATAATTTTGTTATTTTTATGTTATACGCTTCTGGTCGGAAACCATCCGAACAATTGGTCCTCTGTCTAGGTGAGTGCCCTTTCGGAAGCTGAAACTGAACACTATGATTATGAATGATTTTTTTATAGAAATGTCCATTACATATCCAATATCCAGAAATTGAACGCTTTCTGATATTGGGGATGTATATTACTTATAAAAAAATCATTCGTAATCATAGTGTTCAGTTTCAGCTTCAAAGGGAACTCACCAAGACAGAGGAACAATTGTTCGAATGGTTTGCTTGCAAATTGTTTTCGTTCTTTAGTAGCTGCTTATTTCTTCGGCTTGAAGTTTTCTTTAAAAACTTTTCCGACTGATAATTATTGTTTTTTATTACCGTACTCAGCAACGATTGTTAGGATAGTGAATTATTTTCTCTTCCTGCGATTCCATGGCTTACTTGATTTCCTCAACACATAGTATGTCGCATGTCGCCTCCCTTCATTGTTATTGTTGAAATCTTTTCAAATTTAAAGGCTAGAGTACAGCCATCATCCAAAACTTTTGTGTGTTTCTGAAAAAGAAAACTTTCTTCACCATAGAATGCCATGGAAAACTCAAAGTAAGAAATTACAATTGAAAAGCTCATTGAAGATCTGTATTTACCGAATACCACACTTCTTTGATTCATGCCCACCCAGTAATTATCAATTACTCCCCATATATTACAAACATATAAATGTTAAGTCAAATATTTACCATAATGTCACGTAATTTTATTTCCAAAATGTTTGCGCCATTTTGAGATATAACCCTTGGAAAATAGCTATATTTTGAACAACAAACGCTTGTATCATTTCAGTTCTAAGAGATAGCGTATTGCTGTCTTCGTAAAAGTTGTGTCTAAATAAAAGGAAAAACTTTTAGAACATAGTAGACCGAGAAAAATCAAAGAAAAAGTTAGAGCTAAAGAACCGATTTTAAAAGTGGTTTCATATAAATGCTTCATATCTCCAATAAAAACAAGATATGCAAGTTGGATGTTTGCATGCAAAGTTTATGGAAAATTGTGAGTTCTAACAATTTTGTAGAATGTTTTAGGTGCTCTAAATCGTCGCACAAAAAGTTAAAAATAAGTCGTGCCCCAATGAACGCAGTTTGTGGACGACACCTTTTCAGATGCGCCTTAATCTTTACCAAAAACTTCTTCAAAGATCACCAAATCGATTACACGTCATCGCTAATTGCACTTTTTATTTTATTCCTGCAAAATCGCCCTTTCGGACTACAATGTGCAATGATAATCGAGGATGAACTACCATATATATTGTTACATCACAATGTTCAATGCGAATATTTACCATAATTGTATGCAAGATCAATTGCCGAATATTTTTCTCAGGTATCCTCAGGTATCCAAATAAGATCTTCCTCTTTCTGAATGACAAAATCTTGATATTGTTTCAGCTCTAATAAGAAAGCAAATTCAATATTATTGCGCAAAGTTTTTTTGAAAGAAAACTTTTAGAACAAAGTAGACCGAGGAAGAAATCAAAGAAAAAAGTTAGAGCTAAAAACCGATTTTAAAGGGGTTTCCATATAAAATGCTTCATGTCTCAATATAAAAACAAGATAGCAAGTTGATGTTTGATGCAAAGTTTATGGAAATTGTGAGTTCTACAATTTTGTAGAATGTTTTAAAAGCCTAAAACGTCACACAAAAAAGTAAAAAAAAATAAATCGTGCCCCGATGAACGCAGTTTATGGACGACCCCTTTTTCAGGTGCGCCTTAATCTTACCAAAAACTTCTTTGAAGACACCAAATCGATTACACGTCATCTAAGTGCTCTTTTTATTTTATTCCTGAAAATCGCCCTTTCGGACCAATGTGCATTGACTTTCAGGGCCATTCTTGACTATTGCCATTTGCCATTTTCGATCACTTTCGGTCACGAGGCGTCTGATTGGAAACCGATAAATTCTCGCACTTCCACGAGAAATTACGATTGTGTGGCAGCAGGGTTCGTTTACTTAAACGATACGCTGAACTCAGGTCTAGGAAAATAATTGAACATGCGTACCGGCTTCTGATTTGCGCCGATTTATACGAACAGTAAAGATTATTTTGGGGGTGACTCACAATGTGTGATGATGGTTTCCATTAGAGAAAAAAGATGCTTGAAAGTCAATTTGAACCGATTTATGTCGGAAGCTGTTGACGTGTGATAGTGATTTACTTGATCCTTCAGGTTGCGGCAGGAAAAAATGCGAAAATGGCTAAGCTTTAATATTGGGTTAATTTGTGTAACTAATTATGTACTTATTTCTGTTGACAGTGTATTTGTTCATGTTTACTTTCAAGTGCTGTATCAGAACATCGGAATTCTTCTATTGCAAATTTGTGAAAATACTAAGCTCGTGTATGCAAGGAAGACGAGGGATTACTTTAAGCGCAATCCGAACCCTTCGATTCGGGACGTGGCCAAGAAAATCAATTCTTTCGTCAGGTTCGTCCAGCAGACAATGAAGCGGGCCGGACTTCATGTCTCCAAGGAAAGAAAGGCACCAAACCCAACCGATAAACAAAATACGGGTAGGTAATGGACGACGAGACGTACATTTAAGTGGACGCCAAGCAGATCCCCGGCCTGAAGTCCCGCCTGGATGTTCCGGAAAAGTTCCGGAAGAAGAAGGTCGACAAATTTGCCAAGAAGTACCTGGCGTGGCAGGCGATCTCTGGGTGCGGTAAATTCAGCAAGCCGTACATAACGACCGGCATTATCAACGGTCAAATATATAGAGAAGAATGCCACCAGAAGCGCCTACTGCCCTTTCTCCGGTCCCTCGAAGGTAACACTATGTTTTGGTCGGATCTGGCAACGTGGCATTACGCGAAACCGTTGATGGAGTGGTACAAAGACATCGATGTTATTTTTGTGCAGAAGGAGCCAAATCCGCCAAAATTGCCAGAACTTCGCCCAATAGAAAAATACTGCGCGATTATGAAGAGCAAGCTCCGGAGAACATGGAAGGTCTTCAAAAACGACAATGATTTGAAGATAAAGTGGATCAAAATGTGTAGTTAGTCCAAAGTGCAGGCATTTATCTTAGAGGAAGAGGTTGAATAAACCAACTTAGCTAACATGTGTTTATTTATTCTCTGAGAGTTTCAAAAATATCCGACTTAAAATAACGTTCTGGTGATCATTTGTGTCTGTTGAATTTTTTTTTTTGAGAACAATTTTAGTTCCAGTGCTAAAAAAGTATGTAGAAAGCAATTGTACAAAATAAAATCGCATTCCCAATGACAAACTACTACCACACTTTATGCGTGGCCATCAACAGCATCCTTACTGTTGGTTAAAATGGGGCCAATTTGGCTCTCAAGCCAAATTTAAATGTAACTTGTTTTCACAACGAAAAACCACCATTACACCTTGTAAGTGGCCCTAACAGCATCTTTAATGTTGGTTTAAATCGGTCAAAATCGATCTTATTTTTAAACAATTAACTAGACATCGCACAAATTCGGACTATCTTTTATTGGAACGAACCATGCCGCCAAACCAACCCTTTTTTCTGACTTCCCAGTGATTTCTCGTGATTGTGCAGAGGTGTTTTCGGCTTCCAATAAAAGCGAGTACGGCATAAACACATTCCTGCGCTTTCCTAATTTGACCTGCATTCGGGCGAAGCCAGTGCCGGTACTGCCTCGGTCTTGGATAAACAGTTTTTAAACATTGAGGTTGTATGCTAGTCCCAAGCATGATCTATTGTTTATTAAAGCTATATGAAGCAGATCTGACAATAACGGAAGCGAGTTCGGGCGATCAATCATGCTCATCCTAATCTTGTCAATGTTCTGATTACTTTTTTTATTTTTTTTATTTTATAAACATTCTTCTCATAGTCTTGTCGGTGTTCTTCCTCGCATTCAGATCTTTTATCGGAATTTTCATAACTACTATTGCATTTTGACGATTAAAGGGTGTTTCGATCAAAATTTGGTCGACTTAAACTTGACGCATTTCCTTTCATCGTGCATTAAAAAACATTGCACACCCCTCATTTTGAAGATGTGTACGTGTAGCATCATGTTTTATTTGGATTTTGAGATTAGCACTTCAGTTATCAAAATGTCGTCGAGGCAAGAGAAGCAACGCATCAAACTACTCTCACGCAAAGTTGGTGAAATTGTTGAATGTGGCTAAATCAACTGTTACCAACGTATTAAAAGTGTTCGGTGAACGTTTGTCGACAGTCAGGAAAGCTGGATTGGGGGGAAATCGAAAGCCGGAGGCCACAGCGACGACAAAAAGAGTTGCTTGCTATTTCAAGCGGAACACCAACCTCTCCGTCCGAGATGTCGTAAAGAAGCTGGGAGTGGCGCCTGCAACCGTGGATAGAGCTAAAAACGAGCTGGACTGTCGTCTTACAAGAAAGTGGTTGACTCCAAATCGGGACGATAAACAAAACACGTTGGCCAGAGTACGATCGTGAAAGTTGTACACGACGATGCTGACGAAGTTTGATTGTGTGGTACAGGACGATGGAACTTACGTCAAGGCAGACTTTAAACTGCTTCCTGGACAGGACTTATATACGGCAACCTGACGGGGAAAGGTGGCAGATATTTTCAAGCACATTAAACTGTCAAAGTTCAAGAAGAAATATCTGGTGTGGTAGGCCATCTGTATCTGTGGCTTGAAGAGCAACGTTTACATTGCAACCGGAACCGTCAACCAGGAAATTTATCTAAGCGAGTGCCTACAAAAACGTCTACTGCCTTCCCTGAAGCGACACTATTGTTCCGTTCTATTTTGGCCGAGTTTGGCATCTTGCCATTACGGAAAAAAGGCCATGGAGTGGTATGCTGCCAACAACGTTCAAGTGGTGCTCAAGGACAAGAACCCTCCCATCACGCCAGAGCTCCGCCCAATCGAACAATGTTGGGCCATCGTCAAGCGGAACCTTAAGAACACTTAAAAAGCTATTGTGATCGAGAAACAGTTCAAGGCAAACTGGCGTTCTGCGGCGAATAAAGTGGACAAGGAGACTGTACGAAATCTAATGGCAGGTGTTAAACGAAAGACCCGGCAATTCGCATTCGGTAAAAAGGAAGCTTAGCTGAATATTTCTCCTGTATTCTTTATTCTGGAGACCAATCTGGGGCCATTAACTAGTACTTCATATGATTAAATGATATCGTTCGTATTTTACATCAGATTTGAAAGTTCTTTCTGATCTTCTGATAAACAAATTTCCATGTACTCTTCTTGCAGTTTCTATGGACTCATAGAATGCTTGTAAATATTTCTGTGAACAGGCCTTAGTAGAGCTAACTTTCTAGCAGATCGACTACACAATCGAGATATAGATCACGATTTTTTTTTAACTTTTGAGAGGACAGATTGAAAAGGATTGAAAAATTAGTGCATTGTTAATCTTAATTATTAGAAACATTCTAAAACTTTTCTTTCTGAAATTCTTTAAAATCCAACTTTCTAGAAATTAATTTCACTTTGTTGGTCTTCTTTGGAATTCTGGAATTTTAAATCACCATAAATTCATCAGGGAGAAGGATATGCAATGCATCTGCTGATTGTCATCTACTGCAGCACCTGCTATGAAATATTAATTTTTCCAAGCCAAGAGCTTTCCCATTTTATGCTGCTCTGCTATGAAATCAAACATCGACGAGTGCAAAAATAATAGGCCGACTAACACCTCATCCATGCGGCTACTCCGGACGTCATTGAAATTCAACTCCAGTGCTGCATGCGAACGTAAAACAGTTCGTCCACATACATGTGCCATACATTAAGATTCCCGCATTCGAACGTCCGATTTCCGCCCACTTCACTTGTACACCATCTTGTCGGACGAGTCCGATTGTCTAGCCGAACTGTTTCGTTCGATCGATCGGAGGTTGAATGCACAAATAACCGTTTGAGGTTTGGAAATTCCGGATGAACGGAACAACAAGCCCTCAGTGGGGTTCGACAAGCTGGAATTAAATTATTTCCTCATCACTTTTGGCTAACATGGCCATAATAAATGTTTGATAAAATTAACTTATCAAATGGAACTGGCGGTCTAGACGGAATTGGAACTTATTCGATTTTCCTCGAATTCTACTGTATTTTTAATTCTGGAAGCATCAATTTATCTTAGTTGGAAAATGTTTACTTGAATGGACGTTTCCCGGAAGGAAGCATACCGAACCGTCATCAATTCCGTTCCCAACCTGAATGTTCAACATCAATCGCTCAGTGCACAAGACACATTAAATAGGTGGCAGAAAGGAAGAAGCACCTCCCGAAATCACAACACCGAAGTGACACATAAACAAACGAGTCCGGGAACGACGTCGCGTCTCTCGGTGCAAGTGGGGTGGTGTGACGCTCGGGCCATGAATGATGGCCATTGCCACACACACAGGTTGGAAGACAGCTCTCGCGACTAGCAGCGCGTGTGCCGGTTTGTCGTTGAGCGAGGAGCACGTGGATCAAAACTTCATAATTTGTGTACCCATGTTTTTCGGTTGTCGGAGGGAGGGAGGGAGGCTTATGTTTCATGTTTCGGGAATAGTTTGCTTAATTGCGGTGTCAGAAGTTGCTGCGACCCTTTGTTATGCATTGCTGTGCGATTCGCGAGGCAGGGGTTGAGAGGAAGGACCAAACGACGATTTCCCAGAGCCCGTTGATAATTTGACGATAGTCTCTAGATCAAAAAGGGGTAATAAGATCATTTTTTTTTAGATAATGGAAACACTTGCTACTAAAATTCTGGTTTGTTGTCAGTGCGTCAAAAATGAACGAAATTCATAAAAATATATTGAGTTCATCTTTTGCAGTAATTTTAGGTACCGTAAAACGAGGTGACTTCGATCACTTTTTGAACTGTTTCTTGAAATTTTCTATGATAACTATCTTTAAAATTTTGTTTTACATTTTCAAAACCAGTACTGGTATCTGTAGTATAACACTACACAGAAATTTAAAAAAAAATATGTCAGATGAACTTTAAAAAAAAAATCCCGCGGCCAATTTTCAATAATCGGGTGACTTCGATCAAAATCAATGTTATCCATTTGAAGTGCTTAAATGAATAAAAAAAAACACCAAATTTTTATGCAAACCGTTTGATGCAGATGTCTCCCGAATAGCACAGGGGTGGAGCAATTCCCCAAAGGGAACGTTCATCAATTATGTCACGCAAAAAAGGACCATTTTCAAAACCCTCCCGCTTTGTCATGTTTTTTTTATGGACCTAAAATTTTCTGTACAGATTATCATTAAATTGTCGAAATAAATGTTTCACACCTTTTCTCCAACACAGAACAAAACAAAACAAACCCTTTGACAGATTGGAAGGTAGTGCAACACTTCGAGAAGGTTGTGGCGTTTATTCGTTTGCTTTTAATTTTTGTTCAAAATTTTTTCTTATTCATTAATTTGTTTATGTATGCAAAATTAATATTTTTTTGATTAGCTTAGAGAGACGAATGTTTAAGTAATCTGAAAATGTGGTTGTCGGTTTTTTGAAAAATCATTTTATTGCTTGAATATATCATTGTTGTTGGGCTTGGTAAAAAGTACCATAAGGAGCATTTTATTAAAAATATTTTTTTATAGCGAAGGAAATAGGAAATGCTAAAAACAAAATGCATTTATATACCCTAATAAATGCTGAATAAATATGGTTCAAAGCTTAAAAAATTCAGGCACTTGGAGAAGTCACCCCGTTGATCGAAGTCACCCCGCTCTACGGTACTGAAACAAGTTGGAATGAAAGTGTGAAAAGTGAAGAAATTTTTGATAGTGATTATAATGTTTTCAGAGATGATCATGATTTAGTTTTAACCCAAAGAAGGTCAGGTGGTGGATTTCTTATTGCAATTTCTGCACGATCGAATTCGGAACTTCTTGTTTCGCCAAAATTTAAAGAATTCGAGCATGTATGGGAAAAAACCTATATAGATGGTGAAACTCATATTTTTGTCACAGTTAATTTTCCACCAGATCAAGCTTGCAAGTCAACATATGAAATCTTCTTTCAAGCAGCAGAAGAAATCGTATCAACCTTTCCCCCTGAATTTAAAGTTCATATCTATGGTGATTTCTGTCAACGCAATGCAGATTTTATTCCCGATTTCGAAAATGAGAGTATTCTACTTCCAGTCGTTGGGGACAATGAAACTTTGCAATTTATTTTTGAGAAAATTGCATTTCAAGGACTAAACCAAACAAATCATGTCGAAAATTTACAAAACTGTTACTTAGATTTTTTATTAACAAACACACATGAAGATATCTGTTTTAGTGAATCACTCTCTCCTTTACGGAAAAATGAAGCTTTTCACACAGCAATCGAGTATTCTGTGTGTGTGCGTAAGAACCACAACCCCAACGACTGTGATTACGAGGATATATTTGATTACAAGAAAGCTAATTACAGGGTGGCCACACAATCTTAAAATAAAAATTCCCGCATTTTTCCCGAATTTTTCCCGTATTTTTGCCTTATTTTCCCGACTGATAAGATAAATTACTCGTAGCTCCCAAAATTTTTCCAGTTTGATTTACCACCAGACACTTTCCATTTATTTAAAATACGCCTTTTAGTGCGACAGGATGAGCCAATGTTCGACAAATGTTGTCAAATTTTGTAGCTCCTTCTTGGTTCTAGCCAAAATTTGTCCTAACCATTTTCTTTTCTCTGGAATCCGGCAAACAACGTCAGACGGCATTGAGCACAGCTGCCCAAATTCTTCTTTCACCATGTGTTAACACCCTTACAAATGCAATTCGCCAAACTTCAAACACATTCGCCACCGCATGAAAGATAAGTTCATTTCTGGCCTCACCTGTTACAGCCGTGTAGCCAGATCTTCTAAGGGCATCTTCAACGGTGGTTCAAATCGTGGTTTGGATTTATTTGTTTAGACCAAATCACCGCTGGTGTTTGTAAATTTTGTGTTATATCGGATCTATTTCGCATCATTTCAGAAATTATATAAGCTTCTAAGTTTCTTACTGAACGCACTCTTTAAAAATTTAATTTAATGAACGTCGAATATCTATGAAGATTGGGTGGAAATATCTATAATGAACATGCTAGAAGTCAGAAGATTAAACTTCTCAGCAGTTGAATAAAATAATTGGAAGTTTCCAGATAATCATGAAGTTTGCTCGCTGTCTTTCGAGAAGAAATATGGTGGAACTTTAGAGAAGTTCATTGAATTGCCGAAAAATTATTACGTTTCTGGAAACTTGGATGAACTTCCAAAAAGTTTGCTGATCATCCATGGAATAGTAATAACTTTCTGGAAATGACGGGAACTTAGAAAATCAGATTTTGCTTCCCAGAAGTTGTTTTAACTTCCAGCAGGTACATGTTCTGTGATAAAAAGCAGAATATCACACATATTTAAATACTTACGAAAAATTGAAAAAAAAAAATCTTGGAAGCCGTGGAATTTCTGTGGAATAGTTAGCATTACCGAGATGTTGTTAAACCGTACAAGAAATTTTTATGATCTCCAAGATTGTGAATAAAGGGTGATACGGTCAAAATTTGGTCAAGGGAAAACGCGTGTAAATCGGTGAAATCGTTTATTTAAAAAATCAAATTAAATTTCTTTTTCAAGTTCAATTAGTATAAAATTCAGGAAAAATATTCAGTTAGGCTTCCGCTTTTCCAAATCCGAATTGCCAGGCCTTACACTTGACCCCTGCCATCAGATTTTGTACAGCCACCTTGTCCACCTTCTTCGCCGCAGAAAGCCAGTTTGCCTTGAACTGCTGCTCGTCCTTAGCAGTTTTTTTGGTCTTCTTTAGGTTCCGCTTGACAATAGCCCAGTATTTCTCAATTGGGCGGAGCTCTGGCGTGTTGGGAGGGTTCTTGTCCTTGGGAACCACCTGCACGTTGTTGGCGGCGTACCACTCCATGGCCTTTTTACCGTAATGGCAAGATGCCAAATCCGGCCAAAACAGTACGGAACAACCGTGTTTCTTCAGGAAAGGCAGCAGACGTTTATTCAAACACTCTTTCACGTAAATTTCTTGGTTGACAGTCCCGGAAGCTATGAAAATGCTGCTTTTCAAGCCACAGGTACAGATGGCTTGCCAAACCAGATATTTCTTTGCGAACTTTGACAGTTTCGAGTGCTTGAAAATATCTGCTACCTTTCCCTTCCTTTTGCCGTATAAAACTCCTGTCCCGGAAGCTGCTTGTAGTCGGTTGACGTAGGTTTCGTCGTCCATTACCACGCAGTCAAACTTCGTCAGCATCGTCGTGTACAGCCTCCGGGATCGCGCTTTGGCCGTCGTATTTTGTTTATCATCGCGATTTGGAGTCACTACCTTCTTGTAAGTCGATAGTCCGGCTCGTTTTTGGCTCGATGCACGGTTGTAGACGATACACCCAGCTTATTTGCGGCATCTCGGAGAGATAGGTTAGGGTTTCGCTTGAAACTACCGGCAACTCTCTTTGTCGTCTCAGCGGCTTCCGGTTTTCGATTTCCCCCCGATCCAGACTTCCTGGCTGTCGACAAACGTTCCCCAAACACTTTAATTACATTTGTAATGGTTGATTTGGCAACTTTTAGCGATTTTGCCAACTTTGCGTGCGAGTAGCTCGGATTTTCGCGATGCGTGAGCAAAATTTTGATACGCTGCTCTTCTTGCTTGGACGGCATTTTGACAACTAAAGAGTGAATTCCAAAACCAAAATAGGAGCAAAATTCTACACACACACACCTTCAAAATGAGGGGTGTTCAGGTTTTTTAAATGCAAAATTGAAAGAAATACGTCAAGTTGATATTGACCAAATTTTGACCGTATCGCCCTTTAGGTGGAAATTCTATGAAATTGATTAAAAAGTAGTTGGTTTCTTTATTCTCGGTTTGGTTGGGTTCGAAAAATTATCGAGTAGTAAGAAGTTTAAGTTCTTCTTAGAACTTAAATACCCTGATCTTTTGGGATGTTTTCGGAACGATTGGAAAGTTTCTCGATCACCTGGAAAGATCCCTGAAGTTCTAGGACGCTCCCCAAACTTATGGAAAAATCCTTTGAATGTTTCCTAAGCTTTTCGAATGCTAAAAAAAAACAGTTTCCTGTTTATCTGGGCCGTTTTCTGAAATTCTGGAAAGTTCCCCGATCTTGAGGGAAGTTTTCTGAAATTCTTGGAAGATCGCAGGACTTGAATCCCCTGAGCATCCGGGAGTTTTTTCCAGCTTCTGAAAAGTTCCCTTAACTTCTGGGAAATTTTCTGAATTTCTGAGACGTTCTCTGAACGTCTGAGTTGTTTGCTGACCTTTTGGAAAGTTTCCTGATCTTTGGGGGAGTTCCATGATCTTTGTGAGCATTTCCTGAAGTTTTTTGAATTCATGAGAACCCTCAACTTCAAGGAAGTTTCTTGAACTCCTACATGTTCGCCGAGCTTCTAAGAAGTTCTGTATATGGCTAGCAAGTTTCATGAAATTCTAAGACGCTCACTAAACCTTTAGGAAGATCCGCAAACTGTTGAAAAGCTTCATGAATTTTTTGACTGTTCTCTATTGGAAGTTATCTAATTTTCTGGAAAGTTAGAAGTTCCTTGAATTTTTGGAAAGTTCCCTGAACATCTTGAGTAATTCTATGAACTTCTGAAAAAAACACCCAAAATAATCTGATAAGTTTTCTAAACTTCTGGAAGCCCCCTGAATTTCTGAATAGTTACCTGAACTTCTATGAAGAACCCTTTACTTTTGGAAACTTCCCTGAACTCGTGGCAAGCTTCTTGAATTTGTGGACAATTCCCTGAATTTCTAGGAAACAATCTGAATTTCAGGAAAGGTGTCTGAACTTCTAGGAAGAACACTTAATTTCTGGAAAGCTCTCCGATTTTCTGGAAAGTTCGCTGATTTTATGGTATGTTCCTTTGACATCAGGGAGAATAGCTAAACCTCGGGAAAGTCTAAGTCAAATCTAAAAAGTATACCGAGCTTCTGATAAGTTCCCTGAGTTTCTAAGTGTACTAAATTCACAAGATTTTTTTCGATCTTTTGGGAGATAATTTTTGTCCATCAGTTTCTTAACCTTTTCCGATATTGTGGGCCGTAAGTCTCAAAGACAGATTTGCAAAAAATCCTCAGGGTCACCAACCCCCAAGTTTTCGTCGAGAGAACTAGCTGAAGACATACGCCAACATCCGTTAAGCTGTAGTGCACCTATGTAACACTAAGGCCAACATATCCAGCTGCATCGCAACAGCTGGAAAAAGTCATCAGTTGACTGTAGTTGTCGCATAATTTCTAGGATCATATCCCTAGGCATGTTGAAACGTCGCAGAAAGTGCTTCTTGTCATAGGTTGGCGTGGCTCTATCTATCACTATCAGCACTATCTAATATCGTTTAAATGAGATGCACGCATTCACACACTCAAACCAATCCATGGTAAAAAGTTTGCGAAAAATCCTCGGTCTCTGAAAAAAACAAAACTTCTGATCTCTGGATATTGTAAGATTGACAAGATGATAGGTGTTGGTGGGCTTAACAACAAGAAATACTACACCGGTGCGGGGAACGCAAAGTTGGTCTGTTTTAGCTGGTTCACTTCAAGTTTGCTGATGCAAATCAACTATGAAGATGTTAAAATAGACCACCGCTGAAGATGCTCTAAGCGATACGTTTTGAACAGGCTGAACAATAAGATCGGTAAACCGAGTAAATGACAAAAACGCTACTCAAATCATTTGAAAAAGGTGTGAGTATGGTTCCTTCCATATGACAAAATTTTCCGATGACTTTTGAAATTCCCGCCTTTTTCCCGATGATTTTGGATTCCCGCATTTTTCCCGCATTTCCCGATTTTCCCGAGTCTGTGGGCAACCTGGTCGTAGTTCCTTGAGCCGGTCCGTAATCAAGTGGCGTTTCACTCTAGCTCTGGAAGATGCATGCAGGTCTTCTTTGATGATTCTCCGCAAGGATTTCTCCGAAATATTGGCTTCCTTTGCAAGTTTTCTTATGGAACGCACCGGGTTGCTAGCAATTTTTGCACGGACCCATTTGATCACGTTCGGCGTGCGTGAAAACCCCAGTAACAGTTTTGGTTTTATAAGGGTTCTGAAGAGCATGTATTAGACTTCAAGAATGCTATAAAACCATGATAAAACCAACAATGTTCCTTGGGAAGCGAGGACGTCCGCTTCCCGGCTTCCGCTGCTTAGGACCATCCTGCAGGAACTTTTTTATGCAGTAAACTGTTGCCAAATAACACCCTACTTCCTTGGCAATCTCTTTCGGCTTCTTCTGGGCGAGCAACAAACTGGTGATCACTTCTTTCGCGACCATTTTGACGAAATTACAATAAAACAAATAGAATTTTTGGATGCAGCACTTGAAAGTAAACATAAACAAATTCACTTTCGACAGAAATTAGTCACTAGCAACACGAATTAACCCAATACTCAAGATTGAACATTTTCGCATTATTTTCTGCCGCACCCTGTACGCATTCACTTTTGAATTGAGTTGGTGGATTCGCAACTTTTCAGCACTTGCATTTAAATTTTATGAATTTGTATTAGCAAATTGGTTGATACCAGAACAACGTTATTATATGTGGCCAGGCACGTCAGAGACACTTTACTTAAATATGCACCACCACCCAACATCAAAGAAACCCCGTTCCACCATTGTTTCGTCCTTCTTTTGTGTTTTCACTGAAAATCAGCTGTTCCGGACACCTTTCTCTGAAACCCTTCTGCTTCAGTCGGGCTTTATCAACGTAAGATTTCATCATTAATCCAGTACCGAGTGAAGCATAAGATTTGCCGAGCGTGACTTCATCTCTTCAAAAAGAAAAAGAAGAAGAAAACAACTAAAACGATTGCTTTTCACGCATACCCTCCGCTCGAAGCAAAGACGACGACGGTGGCGTCATGTACTGTAGCCGGTTTTCAATGGCTAATAAATTAAAAATTCTACCCATTTCCCTCTATTCTCCGCATCGAATTACACACCTTTTTGGTACCCACATAATGGGGGAGAGAAAATTGAGGCCAAGCTTTCATGGAAACTCCCGGCGAGAATATCCAGCTGAAATAGTAGATAACAGTTTAGATTGTGTGCGCTTCGGAGGCCGAGAAACCGACAAGATATCTCTGTCCGATGACGATGCAGCACTGACAGCTCGAACGTCTAGCGAAGAAGAAGAATTCGCTGAGTGCGCCGCCAGTCACTTGAAATGATGCACCACCCTTTTCCAAGTCTTGGCAATAAGACATCACGTTATGATTCGTGTTTTCTGGGAGCACACCTTGGACGAGAACCGAACGTCGCTGCACCAACCATGCTTTAGTGTGACTGATAAAGCAAGCATGATAAGGCGAAGAAAAACAGAAATGTACTCTGTGCATGGAGAAGAAAGGCAAAAGTAACAAGAAGCATGCATATTTATCTCTGTACAGTCGAAAATGCTTGCGCAGTTCACATTCCAACCGTTCACGAAATCCGCAAGCACGTCTTTCATATATATTTTTTTCCTTCCGCTGGAAGGCAGCAAACTAGCGGAATTCAAATGGCTCCCGCAATTTGCAAGGTTGTTAACAATCTTCATCAACAGCAGCGGGCGAGTTGAGTGCGCGCACGCTACCTTGGGGGGTGACCTTTTCGCTCGCTGGATGCTGACTGGTGGCTGCGCTGCACAGAGACCTGCCTCAGCCACCGTCGTCGCCTTCGCACAAATATTAAACACAATCAATGGTTTGTTTACCTTTCGAATGAGTCCCATGGCAGACGGTTTATGGTATGACTTGCGGAAATACTTTCTCCCGTTTGTCATCCTCCGTGACAGGGCTTGTTTGAAGATCGATTTCATAACGGCCGCGCGTTGTGACAGTGGATATAATGCGCTCCGACAGAGATAGAAGTCTCGCGAAACATTTGAAAAGGGTCTATCATCGTTGATCGGTTCTCTTCATCGACCAGCTAGCAGCAGTGTCTTCTCTCGACCTTTACTGTTAACAAAATCACAAATTCAATTGCCTAGCCGTGTCGAAGAAGAGTATCCTTCGATGAGGATATGTCCTTTTGAAATGAGACGCCAGAAGTGCCAAATTGTTTTTATATAACCTTTCTTCGCCGATATCTCGTGTTTACTAAAATAACTTTTCGGGATGTGAAATAGTTCACCAACGAGCAAGTGTTATAAGATTTTATGAAACAGTTTCAATGCCTCTGAAACTTTGAGCACTTGATGCAGAAGCACCTATCGGTGTAAAAGCTCCTCTCATGGGTCAAAGTTTTCACCTTGTCGACTGTGAGAGGACTTATCTCATGCTATAAACATGCATGTGAGACCAGGAATTTGACCTGTGTGTAAAAGTATCACATATTCTAGTCATTTTTTCACTGCCAAGACGTAGAACGTTTATAAAAAGGCACTAACATCAGGTGTGATACTGGCCGCAATTCACTCTTAAACTTCTTAATTTCAATTTAGGGAAAACGACTAAAAGTACACTTTTCATTTTCGTGGCAATTTATGTTGTTGTTTATCCATTTGTTTTAGGGACTTTTCATAAACCACGTAGACCGAAATTTGCCACTTTCAAGCCTCCCCCCCCCCCCCTCCTCCATTGTAGACTTTAATAGACTAAGATATCAAATGCCACGCAAATTATTTTTGGTGAAAATTAAAGCCTGTCACCGTTAATTTCGGACAATTTTATTTCAGTGTAGATTTTGAATAATTTCAGGGATCGCTGAAATGTTTTACTCATGTGACAGCTGAAACTCTTTACTTTATTTCGTGTTGTTCCACGTTCGTTTACATTCTTGTTACATTCAGTAAAATGGCGGCGAATCAAGTAGACACGCATTTTTTACGAACTGTGGCAAAATCCGAGTTTAGCGACCAAAAAACTAAAACTACCTAAAAGTACCATGTTTTGTGTTAGTAAATCATTTGACCAGTGCTTGACTGTGGATCGGAAGGTTGGAAGTGAACAAATCAAAAAGTATGCTCCTGATAAACGGACAAGAAGGTGGTAGCTATTATTGAGAAAAATCCCAATCTTTCTGTGCGAAATGTGGCGGGGAAGTCAAAATCATACGTACAAAAAGTGAAGCAGTAGCAAGGTCTGAAGCCGTACAAAGTGAACGAGGTGCCCAACTGTGATGCCATGCAAAATTTCACTGCAGAAAGTCGTGCTAAGGTGCTTGACACAAACTTTTACAAACATTTTCTTGTATCAAAAAAGACGACGAAACATACGTACTTGAAGACTTTAAATAGCTTAAGGGTCTGGCTTTTTATTTGCAATGCAAATTCTCGAAGAAGTATTTGATTTGGCAGGCCATATGTAGTTGTGGTCGAAAATCTAAAAGTTTCGTCTCTACCGGCACTACACGGAAAAAAAATCCGTGCCCGGATCCGTGAACTGCAGTCATGAATTCGAGAACAAGCAAAAATACACCGTGAACTGAATCACGTAATCATGAACTAAATCACGTTTTTAGGTAAAAATCCTGAAAACGTGAACTAGTTCACGGTCCGTTTTCATTTTCGTGAACGCTTTTGTTTCTGTGTATCAATAAGGATGTGTATGAGAGAGAGTGTCTGCAAAAGCGGTTGCTAATGTTTTTCAGATGCTACGAATCTTTAGTCTATTTTGGCCTAATTTGGTCGCTTGTCACTATGCGAAATCTGTCCAGGAATGGTATAAGGTACAAGATGTCAAATAAGTGCCAAAAAAACAGCCAATCCACTAAACTGTCCAGAACTTTACCCAATAGAGAAGTACTGGGCACTAGTTAAGCGGAAACTCTTCGAAACTCAGAAGAAAGCAAATGGCACCGACGATTTCAAGAGAAGATGGAGAATCGTTACGGCGGGCGTATCCGAGGATACCGTGCGGAACCTGATTGCGGGTGTACCACAGAAAGATTGAGAATTTGACAGAAAGAAGGATTAACATCTAATGTAGATATCATCATGTGCCAATCGTCACGTTTATAGGTAGGTTATTTGCTCGATTCCAGTAGTGAATCTCTAAGCAAACTTCTTGAATCTGTTAAGTGTTAGTATTTAAGCTCAATCTAGAACTAAGATAACCAAGATTCATAGAATAAATAAATTAAATGTAGAACACAACCAGTAAAATCCAAAATTTATTCGAATCATTATCAATTGAAAATAAACATAATATGATACTAATTTCAAACATCGATGTCACATGGTTTTAAACATAGAATATGTTTGAAAGAAAGCAAGTTTATGTTTGCGGTAAAAATAAACTAATTTGATGTTTGGATTTACCTGGAATATGTTTGTTATGACGGTATTTTTCTCAGCGTGAAGGGTATGAATATCCGTTTTCTAGAGCGAAAAAAAGGTCTACGTAGACTTTTGGTATATGCAGTAGAATGGACCTTTCCATGTGATTTGTTTCAGACGCAGTGTTTGATGAACAATATACAGTATCATAGGATCATTGTTTTCGTATTACCTACCTGCCAGTTTGAGTAGGAAGGTCAAGTGATGAGTGGAGGGGAGGAGAAATTTAGAGATAAACCCTCTAAATAGGAAACAGAATCGTCAATGCCTAGGTTTCATATTTGAAATATTTTTAGATTTGGAGTGGCTGCAGATCCCAAGGTGAGGAGTAGGCTAGTAATTAAGGGTTCAGACAACAATTTAAGGCCGTGAATGTGTTAGAGTTATTGATTTAGAGATTCCGATTATGTTTGGTTGGGTGTGATTCAAAATGTTTGGTCAAAGAAACGAAGAGTTGTTGTGAGACGGTGCTGTACTTAAAGGACACACTGTACTTAAAGGAAAAAATATGAATATAAATCAGTTCTCTTCGTTTCTAATAAAAATTCGCACTTTCTTATTTATTGCTCCCATCAAACGCTGCACACTTTCGGAGTCAACTTCCTTGGCATATTTGTTCCACATTTTGGTCATCTGAGTCGCGTCCCGAGCCGGTTTTTCACTTTTCTTAAGCTTCATTATTGCCCAAAATCTCTTGAAGGGCCGGAACTGCGGGCAGTTGGGTAAATTTATGTTTTTATCGATGAAATCTACGTTATTATCGCGGTACCACTGGATGACTTCCCGGCTGTAGTGGCAGCTCGCCAAATCTGGCCAAAACTTCACGGGACCTTTATGGGCTTTAATGAAAGGTAGTACTCGGTTTTTGAACCATTCTTCCTTGTACAGCTTCGAGTCCATCGCCATATTCGTCACGAACACTTTGGTCGTTGCTCCGCAGCTGAATATCCCTTGCCAAATCATCTGTTTTTTGTCAAATTTGTCCATAAAAGCAAACTTAAATTTCGCAGGAACATCTTCTCGTGCCGTTGTCATGTAGAATTTTCGGCCAGGAAGCTGTCCGAAATCCACTTTGACGTAGGTTTCATCGTCGATGAGCAGGCATCCTTGGTACTTCGTCAAAACCTGCTGTTACAATTTCCGAGCTCGAGTTTTGGTGACGAAACTTTGCTTCAACGTTCTGTTTGGTTGCTTGCTGGCTCGATAAGAACGATATCCTGCTCGCAAACGAATTCTTCGAACGGTACTGCGAGCAGCATGTAGAGTTAAACAGTGTGATAATTTGTACTTTATCGTTGGGAGCATAGATGCTAGAAAGATTAGTTTATGCTCCTTTTGCCTGTGGGTGAACTTTTGGCATTTGAACCACAACCGCTCTATTTGCAACTAATTTTATTCAATTTTCACAGAAATAACATCACTTTCTAGTCATACCTTCGTTCTACCAAAGTCCACTCCTAGAAGTGATGAGAAAATATTTCCTTTTAAAACCTTCCTACTCCTTCGTTACTCCGCGCTTAGGGAATACCAAAAAATAACAATTATTGTGCATATTTTTTTATTGTTTCGTCATTCGACTGTTACTTTCAACGTTCAACGTTTTTACTTGAACTGGTCCAAAAAAATGGTGATGTTCAATGAACTTTTTAAACAAATTCAATTTTTCTTATATACATAACTTCTGAACTGCTGGACAGATTATTGTGGTTGGTCCCACAAAAGAAAGATTTTTCAATGTAGTTTTGAGAAAATACGAAACTCTCAAAACTATTTGCATGTTTGTAAAACAATCGTTTATTTCAGGAGTTGGATGAAGCTCATCAAATCTTCCGGTTTGCTTCTTAGCATTTTGCTAGAACCAGTTGACTACACACCGATTGCCTGCTGGTTTGCCAAATTTGGAAGACATCTGCATTGCGTTATCTCAACTTATAATGTTCCGCTTAGTATATCACAAAATATTACGATTGGTTTAGCGTATTGGAGACAATGAAATTATGGGGTGTAGGACAAAGTCTCCCTTGATTGGCAAAAAAAAAGATGTGATGGTGTAAATTAATAACAGCGTAAAGTTGCCAGAATGCACAAAATGCTTCTAGAGACTCTAGATTCACCAAATCCATCAATCGAAATTTTGGGTGTATCAGAATAGATTGCTCTTTTGAACGTTCAACTTGCTTGGTGCAGATATTAGCTCCAGTAATAGAATAGTTTGTACAATGTGGTTATATAAATTGAAAGTGTTTTCCCAATGATAATCCATTAACACACTTTGTGAGTGGCACTAACAGCATTCTTACTGTTGGTTTAAATGAGGCCAAATCAGCTCTCCAGCGCTACTCTAGTATTAAATTTTCCGTGCAGTTTCGTAGTTGCTACTCCGTTACAGAACAGAACTAGTGTAATTACACAGAGAGCCACATAGATGGAGCTTGGGAGTAGCTTTACAAGTTCACTAGTTCATTTTATGTATAGTTCAGTACCGGCGCCGCCCACGTCCTCACGGTCGTTGGCGAGGAGGGGGGGGGGGGTGATTAGTTTAACAATCATTGTTTAGAGACCGTGTTTACCCCTGCGTCTCCACAATTGTCAAGGAAAAGATGGTTTTGTGTTAGTGAGGCAGGTTATTTTTAGATCATCAATTCACTGCTTTTCGTTTTAAATCTAGTGGTGATAGAAATGGCAAACAAGGGGACGGGCCTGGGATTGAACTCCAGACCATCTGGTCAGTGAACAGAACGGGCAAACACTGAGTATAATTTTACATTCATTTTTTTCAGTGATAAACCAACATCACAGTTTGTGGTCCCAACAGGATTCTTACAGTTGGTTTAAATAGAGCCGCATCGGCTCCCAGGGGTTACTCAACATTTATCTTATCTAATCAATGAAAAATCACCATAATACATTGAGTGGACCAAAAGCATTCTTGCTCTTGGCTTAAATTAGCCCAGATAGGCAAAACAGTTTCCCAATTAAAAATCACCATCATAATTTGTGAGTTGCCCCTACAGCATTCCCACTGTGGTTTCAAATGGGGACGAATCGGATTTCAAGCGTTACTTAACATTTGGCCTGTTTTAAAAATGAAAAACCACCATTAAATTTTAAGGGTGGCGTAAACAGCATCCTTACTGTTAGATTACATCGGATCTTATATTTAAATATCCTGGTTCGATTGTTTGATTCTCCGTAAAATGGAAATGGTCACTCTAGTAGAGTGTAGTAGAGGTCACTCTAGTATCTCACTCTACCTAGGCAAAAGACTAGTAGACTACTACACAACTAGTTGATCAACTTAGTAGTTAGTTGTGTTGATATAATTGTCATGTTCGATTCCTTCAGCAACAGATACTTAGTCTTCGAGGTATTTACCTTTTAACCAAACTTTTTTGCTTCAAGTGTCAGTTTGGTATAGCGATCGGAAACCGCATGGAACGTTCTGTCGACGTCAATGTCGACGTCGTCAGTGAAGCGTATGAACTGGCTGGATTCATTGAAAATCGTACCCCGAATGTTAACCACGTCTCGTAGCACCTTTTAGCGCAACCATAACCAGGTTGCAGGAGAGACCATCGCCCTGTTGAAGTCCATTTGCGTATTTAACTGAGCAGAGTTCTATAATAAGTAAGGTTGATTCATTGAGAATAATATTAACTCAGGATCCCGAAAAATTGTCCTCCGGAACCCGAAGGAAATTTTCTATTTATCCAGGTCAGACACGCTAGGATTAGCATTAAAGAACATTAGCGATTCACGCAGAATTCCCCAAATATTTTGTAAATTAATCTGATAGAGATTGAAGCGAAATTCCGATAAAGACGAGACACAATTAATGCATTGATAAAGTTCTCAAAATCCTGAGAAAGATACACAATCCTGTGGCGCTCACGATCTTCGGCAGGCTTTGCTGATACTGCTGTATCAAAACCAGACCATTTCTCGCGAATACAAGAGAAGGGGCCAATCATTGTTGAATAATTCTCATCAT
This sequence comes from Aedes japonicus, assembly GCA_034211315.2. Lineage (NCBI taxonomy): Eukaryota > Metazoa > Arthropoda > Insecta > Diptera > Culicidae > Aedes > Aedes japonicus. The sequence goes on along the minus strand of JASCZW010007427.1, from coordinate 43,969 downwards.
CAATTTTCTCTAACTAAATAACGCGGTTGCAAAAGAATTCTCGACACAACTAGTTTTGTAACAACAAGTTAAATACACCGTCCATAGGCCTGCCCTTCGGTTCAGGGTATGGACGCGTTCTGCCGAGTTGGTCGCGGCAGATTTCATGTGATTTCATGTGTAAATCACCGTTCAAACATGCCTGAACCAAATGGACAGCTTGTAATGATCGTGCATAGGCGATAGACCAACATAGACCTCTTCAAAAGCAGAAACACCGAGACGACACAGAGCAATAAGTAAAGAACGGTAACCCTAACAAATTTTACTTTCAGCCAACTTTTAAGTAATCATATGACCACAACAAAATATACCTAATATCCATGACATAATATATAACGGGGAAAGGGAGGGACCATCAGGGCACCTAAGTGAAACGATTTGGATAGGGAGTTTGGGGCTGCCTCTTCCACATTGTTAACATTTCGCGGAACGAGGGCGGGCTCTTCGACCCCATCTATTGGGTGTATTCCGTCAATCAAGGGCTCGATTCTAGTGCTGTGTCTGGAACTTGCTTTTGGAAGGAAATTCGTTTCCCTATATTCGCGGGTTTCGCGTAAGTGTCTCTGCTAACGGGCCCGTCCGAACGTTTTTGGCCCTTCACACAGGAGCTTCATGATCAAAAACAACAATAGAACCCTGATCCAATCGTGGTGAATATCATTTGAATATTCCAATACTCAGCATTCATGCATTAAATTTTGAATATAGAGCAAAACATTGTGAGACAAGTTTATGAAAATAATCAAGCTCAACAATTTTGTACATACATGACATTTGGAAAATCAGCTTCCAGAACAAGTTATCGGCAAATAAATTGGAGTGAGTCCAAATGCCAATTGACACTATTGACATTGTTGACCTCTAACATGTGTCTTGGAACCAGTCCATCAGAAGATTGTCAACAGAGCGTTAACAAATCGTAGCATGGAACGCCCAAGCTTTCGATGACTAAAGCGAGCAGGCATGAAGGATTAATATTCAATTTAGACTGAATAATCGTGAATTCCAGTGTGTTCTGGATTCCACAAACCGATGCGTTCAAGTGGTGCTCAACCGCTGCTTGCAATAAATTGCAACGAAGCTTTGATAAAATGTAACTAACCTACTTCAGATATCGTCCGCGTAAAATCCGAACCAAACCATTTAAGCATATTGTGCCTTTCAGCCACTTAAGATCCACATCCCTTCGTTTTGATATAAATCAACTTCTCAAAGCCCATCAAGCCACAGTTCTTTCATCACAATCAACCTACAGCAATGGCTTTCTTCGCCGCCCTAACAACCTTCGTAGTCTGCGTGCTCGCAGCTACCAGTCAAGCTCTACCGAGCCATTGGAACCCACACCAGACGTGGCCAAATCCCCAGCTCCAGCCCTCAAGCGGTCGTATCGTCGGAGGCTACGTAGTAGATATCACCGACATACCTTTCCAGGTTGCGTTCAAAGACGTCTATGGCAATTTCTGCGGTGGATCTATCATCAGTGGCACCTGGGTGCTGACGGCTGCTCACTGTATTTCAGATACGCCAGGTGCGGATCCAAGCATTCGGGCTAAATCCACCCATTGGAATAAAGGTGGACAACTGGTGGCCGTCAAGCGAGTCGTTAAACACCCGGACTACAACGATGCAACTGTCGATTATGACTTTGCTCTGCTGGAACTGAGCGACGAGCTGGCGCTGGACGAACGGTTCTTCGCTGCGGACCTACCACAACAAGATGAACCAGTTGAGGATGGATCGTGTCTGCAGGTTTCCGGCTGGGGAAACACTAAAAATCCTCTGGAGTTTAGTACGGAGCTCAGAGCTACGAACGTGCCGGCTGTCAAGCAAGAGAAATGCGCCGAGGCTTATACTTCGTTCGGAGAAGTGACACCCCGGATGCTCTGCGCTGGATTCGATAAGGGCGGTAAGGACTCTTGCCAGGGAGATTCCGGCGGTCCACTGGTCGAAGGAGGAACGAAACTGGTCGGTGTGGTGTCCTGGGGCAGGGGCTGCGCCGAGGAGGGCTTTCCCGGAGTGTACTCCCGAGTTGCTGCCGTCCGCGATTGGATCAAGGAGGTTAGTGGAGTTTGAGGGTTCAATAACGATTCCCCTTTTACCCTGAACATTATATTTTGGGACTACATACAACACGATTGAGTGAATCATTCAACAGTTGGGCTTCAATAAACAAAACCTTATAGAAATCAATTTAACAACTATGGTTAATTTTAATACACAATGTTTTCGACATGAATGATTTCCATCCTTAGGAATGCGATGCTGTTGGTGTTTTATCAGAATAAAAGAAAGTTAAATAAATCAAATGTCACTTACAAATCTCGACTCCTGAGTCTCCATGTCGTAGGCGGATCTCGGCTGCGGAGCCTGCTGCGAATCCATGATCCAATTCTGCTCCCACTTTGGCTGCTGCTCCTGTTCCCACCCGCACTTATTGATTCCACCGCAAACTTAATCACTCTTAGCACGTACACACATGTGTGATGCGAACTAGATCGTACAGCCAGCCGCTCAACTGCTGTGACACTTATTTACTCTCTATTCCCTAAGCCTAGCTCCAGTGCAGTGCCGTTTCGGTTTCCCAAATCACACTCTTTACCAATTACTTTCTCTTCCGAAATATTTCACTCTGCTTCAAAACGGCTGCCGCTGCTTTCTTATTCCCTTCGCTTTGGATATCCACACGCCTTATGTATTCCACTTATTTTTTCTCACTTCTGCCGTTGCTCGGCTCTCATCATCAGGGCGGCGTTTAAGCGAACCACTTCACGTCACCTTTGTGTTTGCTACTATTGTTTCACCTGCGCTCTTAATTTGACGAATGAAAAAAAAAACGAAACACTACAGTAAATCAAACAATCAAACACTGTACATTTTTTCGGATTTCGAATCTCTTACTTCGAGTAGGAGAGGTAGTAGCTGTGAGCAAAGAATGACACAATCACGTCAAACGAAAAAAAAAGAAAATAACAAACAATATAGCACACACGATGACGAAATGCTGTGCTGTGTTAACTCTCTGTGCGTTGTTGCTGTTGTTGTTATTGGTTTGTAGGAATTAATAATTGAGAATGACAGCGCACCACAGCAGCACACACCACCGCACGATGAAGTCTGACTCGGATGATGATGAGTAATCCACAAAGATCTCGCGGGGCGGGTTCACCACCAGGGAGCAACCTGCTGGCACTGTTGGGGACGATTCTGCCGAGCTGCTCCGGCCATTGTGGCCCAGTTCCGGGCTATTCAACCGCGGCAGAATGGAAATTTTCACGCCACCTTCGCAAAGTTCCCTCGAACGGTTCGACGGATTACCAATATTTACGGTTTTCAACGACGACAACCGACCGTGTCCGATGACAGTTGAATCTCTGAAAAAAGTCCAATGGAGAGGAAAATATAAGTCACATTATTGAGTGGTAAGATTCGTTGAAATTTATTATACACTATTCTACTGTTCATTCAAGCACTCGGAACTAGTGGAACAGTCGAGATTCGAGAGAAGATACTTGTGGGGCCCGCACTACTGACTTTGACTGACGACGACGACGATGATGGTGGGTTGTATCTGCTGTTGCTGGCCCCCGTCGTCAGTGCAGCACTCACTCGTGTAGGTAGCGAGGCGAGATTTGCAATGGTGTTGGTGGACGATGAAGGTAGAGATAGTGGGATAATGGTGTTTAGATTGGTGGTCAAAATTGTAGGGCTTTGAAAGAAGCTTTGATCAACCGAATAAAAACTAAAATAAGGTTACATTAAAAACCATAATATTATAATTAATTTTGTGTAGGACAAAAAACCAGACTGTACATGAAGAGTTCCACCAAAATGATTATCACTCAACCAAACTACTTTAGGATAATCATAAGTTGAACCTTATGAAACATAGAGGCAAGATAAATTTTCATTCTCATTCATTTCATTCCGAATAGAAAATTACCATTAGCTGTATGATCATTATTATACATTTTTCATTCATGTTGTAATCACCATTATACGTATCATCCGTGTATAATGCTGTTGTAATGTAAGAAACCATTCAAACTTTAAACAAGCATAAATAGCGTATTCTATGTATGATAATGATTTCATAAACAAGAAATTAACAGTGCCGTATAATATTTCCCTTGATCATTCATTGTATGATATAATTAAGGAAAGATATGAATTATGGTCACGATAAATAAAAAAACAGGAAACTGTTTTAACAATACGTAATTTTTAGTTTATATCACACAATGTATGACTCATGTTATAAAACTGATCATGATAATATGTATTTGTAAGGGATCGGTTTTATCAGTCTACGTGAACGTTTGTATCAATGGTTCATTTGGGCCTTTTATATATTTCTTCAAAACTCCATTGATGTCTTCATAAATAAACAAAAAAATGCCCATAAAGGGCCATAATCCCTTGAGCAGTGTACCAAATTTAATGGAAGATGATCATTATAAGTCATTTCGTTAATACCATAAAGCCGCTCAAAATCACAAATCACGCGTATACGTTATTGATGAAATTTCAGTGCCCAAAAGTTTTATTACTGTGGATACTAGTATTTTAAAATGGTCAAAGTATTGCTGAGGAAGATATCGCTTAAAACATAAACTACTGTAATGGATAAGCCAATGAAACCATCCGTTGGCTTTTCATGTTGCTCTGTCACTTATTTTTCGTGCTTTACAAGATGCTTCGTGAAAATAATATCCTAGTTTCCTTAAAGTTCCATAAACCAGGTTTTTTTTGTTAGATTACCTTTGCTTTGGTTTGGATTTACTTTTGCTGGTATTTTTTAATTATATCCCCTCAGTTTCTATACATTTTTCACAACGAAAAGCTTTTAATAAAACAAATGTCAACATCAGAGGTGTGTTTTTATATACTTGGATTGGGAGAAAAAAAACGGGAAGAATATTATTCATTATTGTATCATGATTGTAGCAGTTATCATCATGACTGAGATTCTCATATAATATAATATTACTATACTGTAACGATATCTATTATCTTTTTATATCGTATTTATTATTAATTTATGTTAACGTATATCGTAATGGTTGAAAAAAATAATTTATGATACAACCACAATTGAACGATACTACCTATAGTAAAACTGCAGGAAAAATATTATTTACAAATTATTTACTGTATAATACACCGGAAATTTTGTTCGAGAAAAAATCATGTTTTGTTTGGTAACGTTGATAATCTTGATTTACCATAACATATATCATCGATATGATACACTTTATATTCAATTTATAATTGTTGGAAGATAACTTGAATAATTATGAAACGATAAATGGTATAATACCTTTAAAATACTTGTTTATTCGGGATGTCCCTTGTCTCAACCTAATTGGATAACAATTTACATTGTTACTCATAAAGTAAGTGGATTACATTTTCAATTGTAGCTCATAAAGTAATTGAGTAAACCGTTGGCTTGGATTTTTCTTCCTTTTTTTTTGTAGTTCGCACGCATTTTCAATTCAATTCGTAGAATATTAATGCGGGTTTTAGCTGTTTATTTGTGGCTTCAGCAAAGCGTTTGATAGAATAGACATTCCAATGTTGATTTTTAAGCTTGAATAAATGGGAATTGAGATGAGATTTCTCAATTCAGTCGAAACGTATTTAAAAGATGGTCAGCAAATTGTACATCGGAGGTTCCTCAAGGCTCACAATACGCATATGCAGATGACACAAAGCTGTACTTATGAAAATTATATTAATGTATTTCGCAATGAGATTCAAGTTTTCTATACATGGTGCTGTAGAAGTCTAATGAAACTAAATGTTAAAAAATGCAATCTTATAACATATAGCAGAAAACAAAGCACGTCAAATGTTTAAGTTAGATAATAAGGAATAATTACCGTATTCGGTAATTTTGTACCGAATTTTCAACATGTTCCGGTAATCCGTTCGGTAAACGAAAAGACTACGGAACGATCGGTAAACGAGTTTTTGGAAAAACTATCAAAATTACCGAATGCTTTTGAAATTTAACCGAAGAGGTCGGTATTTTTTACCGGACAGGGGAATGTAGCTTATCGAACCTTCCGATCCGCCTCTAAGCACATTGCTATGAGGTACCAGGTGGTTATCCACCAATTGCCTGTCGATCTGCCAAATTTGGAAGACGTCTGCATTGAGTTATCTCAAATTATAATATTCAGCCCACTATATCACAAAACAATGCAATTGGTTGAGTGGATTGGAGATAATGAAATCATTGGGTATAGGACCAAGTATTCTCCGGGTGGTGCTAAAACGATAAGCTTGGAAAACAATAGAAGCATATAGTTGCCAAAAGGCACAAATGGCTTCGAAGGACTCTAATTCCACCAAATCCTTCAATAGTAACTTTAAATATATGAGCACAGATTGCTCTCTTTGGAGACTAGAGAATGATTTCTCGTATGAATGTGTTACAATATGTTACAATGGATATATTTCATGCGCATCGCATGTGGCCAATCACTAATTCCTTATCTCTTTTCTACTGCATGTTCTTTTGCACTGTTCCCTATCCAATGACCGCGAGCAATGCCATATGGGGAAAGCACTACATTGATTGCTTGATTGAAGCAGAACGCTAACCAGTCAGACCCCGCAAAGGATTTTCAGACAATTGAGAGGTGGTGAGTGCTCCCAAAACTCGGAGCAAAATAGATAACTGTTATCCATTTTGTCCATACATCACTTTATTTTGAACCTACGTCAATTATAGTTTAATCTTATTATGAATTATACATATGATCAGTTTTACTAAAAACGACCAAGGCATCGTCCGCTGGCTATTGCCGCGGGTATTGTGGGTTTCCCAGGTATCAGGTGGTCGTTGCGTCCCTTTATGTTATCTACTTAGCAAGTCAGTGTTACGGTCAAGAGGGAATTTTATAACTTCTGCAGTCGTTTATAATTTAGTTAATAAATGTCTAGTTCTTATGTTCTCTGAAACTCATCGATGCATCCCTCGTCTTACTTCGTTTGATTGACCTATCCCTTTCCCGCCTTAGCAAGTTCCTGTCTTCTGCGTTATTCAGTTAAATTCTATAGTTCTATTGTAAAAAAGTTTACGTTTACTTGTCCATTCATTGTCTCATTTTATTTGTCTAATCCTAATCTCAAAGTCGTTTAATCGCTACAAAGTCTCACACGCATGTGCAGCCTAACAATAATTATTTGAGTCGTGGTCAGCTATAAGATTCACTTTTCGGTGGCAAAGTAAAGCTTCATTACGCCTATTACCTATCTATTATTGAAAGATTATCAAGAATGAAGCCGTTATAAGATTGTTTGCATACCATTGTTATAATGTGTGATATTTTTATTATGGCTCTTTGAAACGAGAAATAACAAAATAAGAATGGCACCACGCTCCTAGTTTTAATTAAACTTCTACTTAGTGAATTCAACAGTCGGTTCCCTACGAATTTTAACAATCTTGAACACATTGTCTATCAACATACCTACACTCAGTAGCAAAAAAAAATCGGGCACAATTTTACTTCCAAAAAACGCCATGTTCAACCTTCTGTAACTTTGTCAACTATCAATATTTTTGCTTAAAAAATATACACAAAACTATAACTAATATATAGACTTTATGTGACCGAAATTTCATGTTGATAAGGTTTGTACATTTGAAGTTTTCATATTATATGTGCAAAAAGTCGTTTTTCGACATACCAGTTTCAAAAATCCGTATTTCTGTAAAAAAATAGGTAGAAAAATAATAAAAAAAAGAGTTAGACTTAAAGAACCAAAAATTCAATTGGATTGCATTGAAAAAACAATTGTTTTGAAAAAACAAACAGTGACAAAAAAAACTGCTCACCTCTAAAATCGATATGTTTTCGATAAGCTTCCGTCGGAAGACCCCTCGATTGTTTATATTTCATTGCCCAGGCAGATGCAGGAAGCGTAAACGGATGCACGAACGGACACCAAGATCATGCGCGAAGTCAACAAAAACCCAAAAGTTACTGTCCGTGAGATCCAGGAAACCTTTCAGCTATCAGTTTTTGTTCGAACTGTTCGTCACCGTCTTGTAGCACAGGGGATGATTGAGAAAATTGTCCAGAAGCGCCCATTTATCAGCAAGGCAAACAAAGCCAAACGGCTCAGGTTTGCTATTTAACATACCGATAGAGAAAACGGTTCTCTGGACGGACGAATCAAAATTCGAGTTTTTTAATCGAAAGCGGCGGGTTCACCGATAAATTAATAAAATGCTTTTCTTTTGCTTATATTTATCTTCCCGGGAGCCAAAATGAAGTGGGCACTTTATTTCAACAATGATTTTTTTTTCTCTTCAAGTCGAACTCTTTTTTATTTTATTCCATAAGTGAAACTTGAAAAGAATATGAAAAATAAGATATCAAAACAGACTACAGTGATGAGGAGGGCACTTTATTTTGCCTATCATGTTAACAGTTAGTTTATTACTTGTGACTATTTTCTGTACATCTAGAATGTTATGAGACTCATGAACAGTGCAAAATTTGTCTCAAAAAGAGAAAAGTCTGTCCAGCAAGCAAATGCGTTCATAGAGGAAGTCAACGCGAAGCTAAAATAGCACAGAATATTTGAGATCGAGAAAATACAAAATCCAAGAGGAGGAATCAGGTGGAAGATCATGGACGAGAACGGGTTTCTGGGAAAGCTGATCAGACTAATCAATACTCAGATCGATGGAACCCAGTGCTGTGTGAGCATATCGGGTGGATTATCGAATTCATTCGAATCCCTCAGGGAGTTTCGTTAAGTTGATGGAATCTCATGCCTCATGTCTCTTGAAGGTTTTGTGAGACAAGCGTCATTCAACATGCGAGGCGCAATTCACAACAGATCCAGTCATTTTATCTGCTTTGCCGATGACGTCGACAACATTCAAGGCAGAATGGCAGAGCAGTACACTAGACTGAAGCGCGAAGCAGTAAGGAATATAAATAAAGATAAATACGTCAAAAACGAAGTACATGCTGGCAGTGGAACCGAGCACGACAGAGCCGAACTAGGCAGCAGCAGGTTCGACGACGATGAGTCAACGAACTTGTCTTTCACGGCTCACTGGTTACTGCAGACAGTTACTTCGAAGTGTACCCTGTATAAAACTCTAACAAGAACGGTTTATCTCAACGAGCTTGAGACGTGGACAATGCTTGGGGAGGACTTGCGAGCACTAGGAGTTTTTGAGCGAAGAGTGTTAAGAATTATCTTCAGCGGAGTGCAGTAGAACGCAAGCGGAGTAGATCGCTGGGTACGACATGTAGCGAGAATGCCGAACAACTATCCTGCGATAATGATATTCGATTGGAATCCGGTTGTCACAAGACGACTAGGCAAGTTCTAGTGAGTACAAGGAGCCTACTAGTTTGGAGTGGAGCAGCGATGAACTAAGAATGTTCAGGGGATATTGTGTATCGAGTATCAGGTATTGTTATAATGACGTTATGCCATGAAAAAAAAAACGGTCTCAGATTTCCGTATGCCGAACGAAATGTTGCTTGCAAGGGGGTAAGAATTATAAGTCATTATGGTTCGGAAGAGTTTTTTCTTAACTCTGTTAGATTTCAGACAAGCTCCTATCCTCCAGCATCCTATCAGGATTCGAGATTCCGGTGAAGATTGTTATCACTATAAACGATTAATCACAGAAGAAAATTAATAAAAAGATACCTGAAAAGCGGTCTAGGAATCGAAGAAAAGGAAAAAAAAGCCAGGGACGTACTTGATAATTGTCCTAAAAAACCGAAAGCTATACCTATGTCTCCTCCTAAAGGTCAAATAATCGCTGAGCAGAGCATCAAAGCACCGAAAGTTCTACCAGAATCGGAAATGAGATCAATCAGTTCCACGACATCAACCGTCTACCCACAACTACCAAGCAAAATTGATAATCTAGTTGGTCAACTATTGAATCAACTTACTCAACTTACTAAGTGCGGAATATTGAGTAGTGTAAAAGATTAGTGATAAGAAACATAGTAAAGGACTTCTTCATGTGCCCAAGACCTGAAGTTTCAATATTTGAATCTGGAGTATTTTTGAGTTGGTCATATGTGTTTTGATGATGAATTACATTTTGGGTATTGAATTGCTAATAAAACCCTACATCTTATTTGAAAAGTGCTCCAGAAAACATGTATGATGTATGATCAGTATCAATATTTTTTTAAAGGATGAATCCTATGAATTTTTCCATGGTCATTGATAAAACCTGCGTTTTTCATAAGGTTGTTGAAATTCATTCTGGTTCAAAAAGTAAATAAATGATAAGATAAGTGAGTGAAGATTACAGAGAGCCCTTATGGCAAAAATCATATCTTGATACCATATTATTATGGGTTTTGGTATATTTCTTGACTTACTGAATGTCACTGTAATCCATAGACAAAAAAGTCAACTGTAAACAAAATTCAATTGTAAATAAACAATAAAACAAACGGGTTTAGTTTGAAATTGTTCATGAACAATGAGATGTTTTATTGTTATAATACATAACAACCTTCCTTTTTTAATTATAATTATACTACTTATACAATCTAAAATTAATTTTACTGTAGTTTTAAAATGATTACATCGTCTATAAATGTTTTTTTTTTATTAGGGAATTGGACAATGAATCCCATCTGTATCAAACGGAGTACCAATAAATGCAGATTTATCTCCGTTACAATAAAACGCCCGAATAAAACAAAAATACAATACGATTACAATACAAAAGCATACATTTATAATTGATTTTGGTGCCACTGGACAATAAACCATACTGTTCATGTGTAGTTCCATTAAAAGGACTCAATTTTATCCATAAAACATAGATAATATAGTCTATTTTGTTTCAAATTGTGTGAGCAAAAATTATATTTTTTAGTGTTAAGATACATAACAACCGTCCATTTCTATTGTAAAACTGCCATCCACAGTAGATTGTATGATGGATAACAAAAAATTTTATTGTTATTATCGTTGAAAATAATAGAATCTATAGTATCAATCATGAGTTTCACTATACTTTTATAATAGATTGCTAGCATTGTATGTTCAGTGTGATTTTTATTAGGGCAGCTTCTTCTACTCCTTTAAAAAGTTGTCTATACCCAACTTCAAAAAAGTTGACCCAGCCGAACTCCTACAATGTACGCTAAATTTCTACAAGACTGGCTGAAGTTTTCTTGTCCATTAACGTTTAATTATATCCAGTTGGTTGAAGTTTGCTCAAGATTCATATTTTAACGATTGTTGTTAATCGAAACTTAAATTAGCTGCAGGCTGATATATTTCCCTTGCTAAATAAAATGAAACTTTTGCAGTCTTGAGTTGTCGTGATAATGCTAACAACACTTATCGTCCGTTATGCGCCTGCAGAGAGTTCAGATGTGGATTGTCAGGGTCATAAGGTGCACCGGAGATAAGGTTTTCGGAATTTTTTATAGCCCAAACATCGTAACCACCAAATCCCACCGTGCAACCAGACAGCAATCAACCCATTCACTCACACAGTCCCACCCCCCTACGCATCCACGATGATGACCGATTCTATACGTTTCAAAACACACCCATACATGAGCATCCATGTTGATGACGAGATGACGAGAACTGAAAATATTACAAACGGTGGACGGCCTGAGACGATGAGCAACCGAGAGAAGAGGTGTGTACCCTTGGACAAGAGAGGCAACATTTTTCTTTCTACTAGCAGGGCCACTTCCGATGGTTATAAGTTTTGTGAATCGACTAATTACCGATCGTAAAATCAGCTACATCTACTCACCGGTTAGTTTTGATGCCACTGTTGAACTTATACCGTTCCAGAAAATCTAAACACCGCAACCGAACTCCAAGAATGAGAGGAGTCCCGTTTCTTTTTGGGGAACTACCACCCACTACTCCTCCCCGGCCACCACTTTCTCCACTACGTTTGTTCGTTCTACAACAATAGATTTCTCCTTCCTTTTTGCTTCCCTGCTGCAATGTCTTTGTCCGCTTCCGCAAAAGCAACAGACACTACCAGAAGGGAGGATCTGACTGAAAATTATTATCCAATCCCAGAGGCTCTGAATTTACCCTTTGTGTGGTCCACTTTTTTTCCAACTGATGACGACGGACTTTCTTCGTTTCTTCCGATTATCCCACGCCAGAGTGACAGGTTTCAGCTGCAACACGCCATTCAATCTTCCGCCTACAGAGGCAGATTCCTAATTCACACACGGTGGCCAAAACGGGAACCGATTCGATTCTTCTATTTTTTTTTCCACCAAATGCACACAACACAAAATTCCGTTTTGCTTTTCCAGAACCAGAACACTCTTTCTCAACACTCACACATACAGTAGAAATAATGCCAATCAAACTGCTGTCGATGAAACGACTGAATTTGATCCGATTCAATGTCTTTCGCCTGGATATGATTCAATTTATTTTGAGTTCAATAATGACTAAACTGCACTCGCGAAGAAAAATCGCACACGACGTCGAATCGAAAGACGATCTTTTCTCGACTCTGCTCCAAATACGACTCTCTCTGTGCAGCACCCAAAATGACTTTTCTCTGATCGTGGTTTTTGTGCCATTCGGTTGGCAGTAACGGTTTCGAGGAGCATGACGTTTTATGTTTGACAGCGGTGCTCGAGTTATGCTCGCTCGAGCAAGGTGACTCTGATATCTCAGGTGGTCTCAATGCTATATGTGAGAATTTCATCCACAGAGAACAGACATCCAAGCTGGAGTGCCCATGCCCGGATAAAAATAACCATACACTTACAATAAAATAATATAAAGTAACATTTAAATCTATTGCCGACCATGAATCTTACTGTTCATGTATCAGGTAAATGAAAAATGAATATTGTCATTACAATAGATCTACTATTCACCCTATATGCAAGAATTTCCAACAAATGTGAAACAATAAAATCAATAGTAATTGACTTAAATTTGTTCGGAGAAAAACGTTTTTTTCTATAGTTAAGATACATAACAACCCCCTGATTCTACTGTAGATGTAGCAATTTACATTAAATTCTATTGTGGAAACAATAACTTTTATTGTCATCTTATCGTCATGAACAATATAGTCAATTTTACATACGATTGATTCTATCGTATGGTTACAATACATTTAATTGTAAATCAATGAGATTTTTTTTTACGGGCACCGTGTGTAAATTTTTGCAACTGCCATTTTAAAATTACAGCTTGTTTCCGAGTTTTGGTGATTCGTATGTTGATGCCATAAGTCGAGTTATTAGTACGAGACACTGAAGAAGTCTGCACATTGTAGACGAAATACGCGTATCTGTCAAGATAAGCAAAGGTAGTTGGAATTAAATGGAAAATACTAATTTTTCTTTTAATTTCTAATAACTTGGTGTTGAAAAAATGGAAAAAAATGCTCGACTGTGATGAGGAGACTTGGGGCTTCCTTACGGCTAACATCCCGGTGTAGTTGTCGATTCACATAAAATTAATGATTCGTCGCTGATTATCTGAAGGGAATAGCATTACCAGGTGGCGAATAATGGATGCTAAAATCGTACTTGCCTGTAATGGCAGGCTAGAAGATCCCTTCTTCTTGACACAACACACAGGAGCGGAACGACTGATGAACGCTGGCAGGAATGGCTCGATTGTGAAGGGGTCGTACGGAGCTTCCAACGGGCAAATACTGGTGCGTCCCAGGAAAAAAAATCTTAATTGAAATTCATGACCAGGGTAACATGAGGCGATGTCTCTTGTTGTTGAAGCAGTGGTGTCATTCGTCTCCTGGTTTTCAATGGAATGCGAAATTTTTGAGAACCATAATCTTCAAATTTCCTGATCAGCAAGCCCGCAGGCAAAGTTGCGGAATCCAGAGCCTTGGATTTCAGTGATGGATCTAATCCAATCTTGAGCATGAGTAAATATCATTTGATACCCCGCTAATCCACCCATGTTCCCAATCAACTGAAGAAAACAGACCACCTGAGATTTTGCGTTCGGTCAAAATTACACGCTAAGCTCAATTTAGCAGTTCCACCAAGCACAGTTCCTTCCAAGCACAGGACTATCATCGAAGGGTACTCATGACCACAGACCGTTAGCTGAGCCCAACAGGAAATGGTTTGGTGTCAGTGCAGGCGATTCGTCATCATCCATTAGAAGGTCGGTTAGTGGCCGAGAGTTAACGATGTTTTCAACTTCCACCAGCACATTCTACAGTACTTCGTCGGTTGGTAGTCTACCAGATTGAATTTGGTAAGCAGCACTACGAATCTGCCGTTTCCATGATCCATCCAAGTGTGGTGAAACCGTTGGAATGAAAGTCCACTGGGTACGACTCGTTGTGAACTCGCTCGCGAATATGACTTGAAGAATGACTCACCTTAAGTTCCTTGCTGATCCCTTGGAAGTTCGTACCACAGTCGCTGTAAATGACAGCAGGAACTCCCATTCTAATTATGACGTTTCGGATTGCCATTACGCAGGAGTCGGTGGTCAGTATGTGAGCAATTTGCAGATGAATGGCACGTGTGGTTAGACAAGTGGTGAGTAGGCCATCCCTTATTTTGAAAAACATGACCAAGTCAAGAATTCCACCTCTTGGAATGTTCGCCTTGACTAGAAAACAAACAAACTTAAATTTGAATACCGTACGTTGACGTTAAGTGCTCCCCCAACGGGACTTTTTGAATCGTTTTTTACATATGATGACTTGATTGTATTGTACCTAAAAACTGGTGTACTTATGATAAAGTGTCCCAAAAAACATTGATTTAAAATTTAATTAATTCACAAATTTAAAAAAAAAACGAACATAAAATGTTATCAACCTGACGCCACTGATCTTGGTCGACCTGCAAGACCATACACTACAGTAGCGTGCTTGCCACCGCGTGGGTAGTCATCCGTACTACTATTCTTCAGGTCCGTTGGGGGAGCACTTATCGTCAACGTACGGTCTTCAAATTTAAGTATGTTTGTTTTCTAGTCCAGACGAACATTTCAAGAGGTGGAACTCTTGACTTAGCATTTTTTTTTTCAAAATAAGGGATGGCCTAGTGGGAGGATTCCCAATCGTTTTTAGAATGTCGGCCCACCTAGACTAGCATCGGGTCGAAATAAGCCACCCCCATGTACGTAAATGCACGACTGAATGCAGCCAAACGAGACTGTGGAAGATCAGCCATTGCTGGTGGTTGCGGTTTTGCTTGCTGGATCTTGCAATACTGGCAATTTCTCCTTATAGAATTTTGCAAGATGACGTCACTAGTGAACGTTTGGTTCATCCTGATGAATAGAATTCAGTTTTGACAGGTATTCGTGGTTTGTTTGTTTTCGAATTCAAACAGATGAAATAAACAAACCACGGACTCCTGTCAAAAGAAATTCATCTAATTCATTTTGCGAGGTTATGTTAGGTTGGTGTAAATCTCAATAGCTCGGTAGGTTGACTTTAGTCGAGGAATCGTAGAAGATCATTAATAATTGTCGCATGGTTCTGGTGTTGAATACGTTCATGTGCATCCACGACGATCAATCGTGTAACTTGATGGTGACGAGGAAGGATGATTGGCTCAGCGACATCACGGTCGGCAATTAGATAGGCCTTCGTGCGACCTCAGATCCGAGTATGTTCGTTTTCATCGAGGAAAGCACACTGGAATAGCAGGTTGTTTCAAACAATTCTTCCTCGTGTACTCCTTGGGTCATAGACCTTTCTTAAGGAACGCTTCAAATTGTCAACGTACCGGTAAAAGTTACGCTGTGCAACGAAGAAGAGGAATCTATGTAGAAAAGTCTTTCAACTCGACAACTGTCTCTATTTACGATGCATGGAGCAACAAGTGTGGACGCAGGTCTTCCTCAGTTGTCATTTCAACGCTCGGTAAGACAGGCCACTCCTGCTTATCTTTCCGGAGAAATTCTGGTCCCCTGAACCAGCAGCTATCCGCAGAGTGGTCCGGTGCTCGTACCCACTTCGTTCCATCATCAGCAACGTTTTGCTTCGTTAAAATCCATCGCCGTACACTAATTTTCGTTGTTTTGAGGATCTCGCTGACCCGGAAGGCGACCAATTGGTTTTATCTTCGATGATCGGAGTCTTGGTGCTTGAAATGGACTGGAGGAACTCGCAAGCTAGAAAATGGTTCTCAGAAAGTGAACCTTTGTGTTGCGCGATACTCGGTGAACAGCAAGCTCCAAAGGTCATCACCTGAACAATGTACACGTTGGGTTCTGACTTGTATTGCTCACACAAGAAAAAGCGCTGACAATATTGAACCTCAAAAAGCATTAGGATTTGGTGGAACATTTGTCTACTGTCTCCGCATACTGCCTCCTTGAATTATCTAAACTGAATCAACGCAGACAGGAGAGAGGCCACCTAATCGGGACCCTTTATGAGGATTGAGTTTAGAGAAACGCCGTGAGCTATGGCTGCAGCATCCCATACTAGGCGAAACCTAACTGATTTGTTTGGGTTTACTACGACAAATATCGGCAGAATACCATACTCTTGGATGTGACTCATGTAGTTCTTCTGGGGTCAGCTTCCTGACGTAGCCTTTCTTAATGTGGTCTAGCATCTTCGCTCTAAGCGCTTCAGCCTGGATCCTGGATCCTTAATCCACAAACAAACAGACGTAACACTCTAATTGATGTCCATAGTCCACCTAAACGAAAGATTAATTTGAATACAAACAGTTGGTCAAGCCACCACTCACAACGCTTGCATCGATAATTATGAAATTTTCTGGATGTCCTTGCACTAGCATCGCTTGCAAGTGTGAGTGTATTCGGAAATGTTCTCTTTTTCGTCAAAACATGAGACGCAAATGTGAATTTTTATTTTGCTCTAATCGGGAAGGTAAAAACTGCAGGAATGCCTTCTTCAGTTTTACCCGTGACATGAAAAGGTATAAAATTTATTGAGATTAATATAGGCGGACAAAAAGGCTCCGACCATTTCAACTCGACGCCATATAAAAACCGTTACAACCCTGAGAAAGGGCAGGCAAAAAAGTAATTTAGTTCACTGATATAGTCTTTCCTTGTATTCTCCCATACGCGGGGTAACGATTTGTGATGATGTTGTATTGAGAAGGAAATAATTTCTCATCACCATGAGGCTCTAGGAGTAGACAGCAATTTTTTGCTAGAAAAAAAAATTAAATTGAGCGGAGGGCATTGTGAGGTAGTATTTCGAAACAGGAACACAAACTTTTACCAAGCATCCCCCTTGCGGGGTAGGTCAAGGCATGATCGAATGCACCACCTTGACTGGTTACTTGGCAATACAATCCCGTAGCAACCTGCTTCAACACACATTTTTTCCTGAGATTTCTGGTGAACCATCCCATGAAACGGAAATTGAATTCCAAGACATCGAGTTCCTTCCCAGTCTGTTCACAACATAAAATATATCATTTCCAATGTTCATTTACACTTACTCATGTGTCGTCGTCCTTTCCTTTCTTGTCGAGTTTCGATTGGAAAGGGTCCGTGCTGCATCTTTAAAACTCTTTCTTCCACCAGAATGAAGCATTCCGCCGCGTGTGTGCCATTATTGGTACTTGTCATCGAACCAGCATTCCCGCTTGTCGATTCCATCGGCACGAATTTGGACGTCGTCACTGAAATCCACCAAATCTACAAACCAGAGATTTCAGCTAGTTTTTACCTATTTGTCGAGCGGGCATCTGTATACACCTCGGCGCTTGTTTGATAATATTTTGCAAACTACATTGAACTTATTGGTTTTAACCAACTTTCCACCAATTTTCACTTTTCTACGAACCTGCTTCGCTTACTTCAAAACAAACGATTGACAGTCAAGCGAGCCTGAAGTAGTGTGCGTGTGCTTTTTCATGGGCGCGCTCGTTGGAAGCTGTTGCGGCAGGCAAGACAATCAAACATGGTTGACACTGAAATGGGCAGAGCGGCCGTCAGCTAGCGCTTGTGTTTTAACGTATCTAAATTTAAATTGATGACGATGTATTGTAAGGCAAGTTGTTCTAAGAGTTACGTATGTTTGTCTGTGCCCAATCATTTGGTTTTGCTGACATTTCCATCGTCGGAGAGCCATCGGTTTACTGTCCGGGAGCCGAACATTCTCATACTTCCGTAGAACACCACACTCGTACCGGTTACGCTTGTGTTTAGTAAGGGACTCCAGCAATGATTGAGCACGTTGCTCCTCCTGTGAGAGCAGAAGCTTGCTTGGTTTAACAACGCCAAGACTATCGAGAGTACAGTACTTTCAAACCCTTCGATCCGAGCTACAGGCAGCATTACTTCGTGTGCGGCTTAGTTAGTTGGCGCTGTCAACAATCAGTGTTGTGGTGTGTTTCTTACTAAAGGGTGTTCCGATCAAAATTTGGTCAAACAGTAATGGGTGTGAGTCGATCAAAGTTTTTATTAATAAGGCAAATTCTGTTTCTTTTTCATGTTCAATGAATACAGAATACAGGAGAAATATTCTCTTTCTCTCTGCCTGGTCTTTCGTTTAACACCTGCCATAAGATTTTGTACAGTCTCCTAATCCACTCTATTCGCTGCAGAACGCCAGTTTGCCTTTTTGAGTCTTCTTAAGGCTCCGCTTGACGATGGCCCAATATTGTTCGATTGGGTGGAGCTCTGGAGTGTTGGGGGAGTTCTTGTCTTTGGGCACCACTTGAACGTTGTTGGCAGCCTTTTTCCGTAATGGCAAGATGCTAAATCCGGCCAAAATAGAACGGAACAATTGTGTCGTTTCAGGAAAAGCAGTAGACGTTTTTGTAGGCACTCGCTCAGATAAATTTCCTGGTTGACGGTTCCGGTCGCAATGTAAACGTTGCTCTTCAAGCCACAGCTACAGATGGCCTAGAACACCATATATTTCTTCGCGAACTTTGACAGTTTAATGTGCTTGAAAATATCTGCCACCTTTCCCCGTCCGGTTGCCGTATAAAAATCCTGTCCAGGAAGCTGTTTAAAGTCTGCCTTGACGTAAGTTTCATCGTCCTGTGCCACGCAATCAAACTTCGCCAGCAATGTCGTGTACAACTTTCGCGATCGTGCTTTGGCCGACGTGTTTTGTTTATCGTCGCGATTTCGAGTCACCACTTTCTTGTAAGTGGACAGTTCAGCTCGTTTTTTAGCTCTATACACGGCTGAAGGCGCCTCTCCCAGCTTCTTTGTGACATTTCGGACGGAGAGGTTGGGGTTCCGCTCGAAACAGCGGGCAACTCTTTTTGTTGTCGCTGTGGCCTCTGGCTTTTGATTTTCCTCCGATCCGTCGACAAACGTTCACCGAACACTTTTAATACGTTGGTAACAGTTGATTTAGCCACATTCAACAATTTCGCCAACATGGCGTGAGAGTAGTTTGGATTTTCGCCAAGCACGTGCAAAATGTTGCTGCGTTGCTTCTCTTCCTTCGGCGACATTTTGATAACTGAAGTGCTAATCACAAAATCAAAATAGAGGCATGATGCTACACGCACACATCTTCAAAACAAATTAATGCACGATGAAAGGAAATGCGTCAAGTTTAGGTCGACCAAATTTTGGTCGAAACACTCGTTAGTTTTATAGGTTTGAGTTGAATTGAAAATGAATTCTGTTCGCAAGTTAAAACACTTTCAAATAAACGAATTGTCATTGGTAATGATATTGTATATTTTTCGTTCATATGCTTCAGTTTAATACATTTTCTCCCGGCTGATAAATGCACACATCTAATTCTAAAATGCCTGTAAATACAATAAACCAACAATCACAGAAGATGAATAAATATAGTAAAATGTGAAAGATAATTTTTCTACCGATAGGTTGTTCCCTTAACAATTATATGTGAATGACGAAAAACACTTGTGTACTATCTACGATAACTGTTCACCACGAATCATGCTCTGAACAACCGTTCCACTTCCTATCCAAGAATAAGTCGTTCAGAGCATCTAGAATTAGTCAACGATTAGCTCGCCTATTTATTCAAACACCAAAGCGATTGACGTAAACGGCAGCACAGGACAGGACGGTTCCAGCTGCAGGGCGGTGGCCATACAATCGGCGGAAGCCGTGTAGTCGCCCAGGCTTTCCATCACTCTACCTAGGAGGAACCTTTTGAAAAAGATAATTCATTAGACGAGCGCTTAAAATCAAGCATGTCAACCAGCTCATACCAAATTTTCGGACAGTTGGGATCGATCCGAGCGGCATCCTTCAGGGTTTTCTCCGCCAGCCGTGGCTCTCCGAGCGTGAGGTGCGCTTCGCCCAAAGCACGCAGGGCATCAGTGTGGTACGGATTAGCCGAGACAGCATTCAGGAAGCACTGCTTTGCATCGACCCACTGCTGCTGGAAGATGTGGATCAAACCACGCTGTGATGGATACGAAGCGGATGCGGTTAATGATCTAAATATTGATCGTGTAAACTCCTGGACCTACCATGTACATGACCTGATGAGACACGGGATTGATCAGACTTGCCTCCTGAATGCAGTTGATCGCTTCGTTGGGCTGTTCGATGGCTAGATAGACGTCGGCCAGCAACAGCCAGATTTTGAACTGCATCATCCATGCCTTCTGCGGCCCGGGACGAGGACTGAACGAACTCAGCGAGCTAGCAGCTTCACTGAGGGCGTGCTCGATACGAGAAGCAGCCAACGAAGCAGCATGAATCGAATCTGGAATGGTTTCAACGAGAGAGTCAAACTTCCAATACGCTAAATAAAGCATTACAACTACTTACTGGAGTCTTTGTCGGACATCTGCGAGGTTTGCATCTGCAGGACGCTTCTCGTGTCGGAGTATTTCTCGTTCTCGTGCTCCGTTCCATTGCCGGCGTTGGCGAGCTGAACTTCGTACACCTCCCGCCAGATGGATAGCATCTGCTGGACTGTTTCTAGTGCCGTGTCAACGTCCTTCAGGTACAGTTCCAGGTGAGCCTTTACGTGCAGTAGGTTGAGATTGTCCGGGAATTCTTCGGTCGCATCCTGAACAACGGCCAACGCTTCCTTCGGGCGACGATTGGCCGTCAGCAAAAGAGCAAACAGATGTAAACTGGACGCATGCTCTGCTCGAAGCGACAGGGCATTGGTAGTGTGGAGAAGCGCTTCCGTGATGTTGTAGTTCAAAGCATGTTGGCAAGCAAGATAGTATTCCGACAGATGATCATGTGGATCCTGAAGCACCGCTTTCTCCAGGGCCTCAAACGCCAGCTTATTGTAGCGATCCTTTTCCGAAACAAGCGTTGAAGACACCGCAACCTGCTGCAGGCCTATTCCTACGTACAACTGAGCTCGAGATCGTTTTAACCCTTTCACCTCCTTGCTCAAAGCTTGCTCGGCAAAGGCCAAACCTTCCTTAATCTGATCCAGATGTTCGTAGCACAATCTTGCCGCCATCAAGCAACTCAAGCTGTCGTGTGGCTCTAATTTCGCATGCTCCTTCAATGCACACACCGCATGCTTGTATCTTCCCATGGAAAACAGACATACGGCGTACTGCTTCCAAACGTGACTCTCCCCGAAAGCGAACTTCAACGCCTTCTCCAGGGAATCGTGCAGCAATCCCACCTGGTTCCAACGCACTGTCGCCAGTGTCATCAGATCGTACACGGCCGTGGCGTTTCCCAGTGAATGAATCCTCGCATCTTTGAACTCCGGACTCTGCGAAAGCACGGCATCCCTCACAGCAAGAGCTTCCGCAATCAGGAGCAGCAGAATGGTTTCTTCGTGCTGATTTCTCGGAATGAACTGTTGCCTGGAAGCGTACTTCTTCGGTTCCCAGAAGCTCTTATTCTTGGCATTATTCTTAGCCGCCGTCAGACTGGTCGGTGGTGTATAAATCGTACCAGAAACGCCCCTCAACAACACTTCTGCCAACTGCCTTGCCAGCGTTTGCCTGAAGGTCTGTGTTGCTTTCGTCTCCACGGCATTCAACATGACCCTGTAGCGATCGATGGCATTCTGCAGCTTGCCTGTCTTAATTAGCACGATCGGTGCTCGTTGAAGTCCCGTCTCAAGAACCGCACCCATTCGGCGCACTTCAACCTGAGTATTCCCATCCATTTGCTGCTGATGCTGTTGCCCTTGAAGATACAGAATGCCCAAATCAGCCGCCCGCTCAAAGCACGTTATCATCTCCGAATCCTGTTCCGCTTGCTTGAACTTGGACGGTGCCTTTGCGCTCTTCTTCTCCAAACACATCCCCTTGATGGCGTACGACTCCGCTAGAATTCGAATACTCCGCCTGAAAGTAAATCCCACATCAACAACTCAAAAATCCGATGATAAGTCAAATTCCAAATTCAACTCACGGCGACAGATGCTTCTCCGAGAGTGTGTTCAACTCGGCCAGAACGAAGCTCTGCAGCGACTCATCGTACTGTCCACAAGCGAAGAACAGCTTCGCCAGCAGCAGGTGTGCGTCCAGGGCAATCCCCGCCTTCTTACCACTGTCTCCAATAACCGAATTCAGATACCGTTTGGCATCCGTCAGCCCCAGCCTGGCCTTCAAAACGTTATCCTCAATCGGTGGATACTCCTCAAGGTAGCTTTCCAGCTTTCCCTCTCCCATGAGGAAGTTGGCCAAACTCTCTGCGACCAAAAATAAACCCCATTAGCAACATCAAATTTCACCTCTCCCAGCATTCGTGACTCACCAACTTGCGGATAGCCCGACTTGAGCTCGTCGGCCAACTCGATCACCCTCTGCCATTTACCTTCGCCACGGCACTGCTCGATCGTGGTCTCCAACTTCGTCACCTGGTTACGATTCCGTCCGGTCATCGTGGCAGCCAGCCCGCGGGTGCACTTTTGTCAACAAAATAAGGTTGCGATTGGGTGGAAATTACTTTTTTCACTTCACTGCAAATTTGCGCGATTACAAAACACCCCTTGGGAATGTTTGCTGTTTTGCTTTTGCGTTTTTGATTCATCGGTCCCTCTGTTTTGGTTCAGATTATCGCGACCTTCGAAGGCTTGTCAGTTGACTGGAAGGTGTAGGAAATCATTTGGCCCTGCTGTGACCTTTTACACGCTAATTCGAAAGAACTCATTCAATGTGAATTCGAGCGTAACATTTAAAAAGGGACGACCCCAGATGATCTAATTTCATTATCGGCTTTTTTGACTGATCTCGGCTGAACAATTAAATCTGTGACTGGAGTTATGCACTCAGGCAAATAAACTTAAGAATTTCATAAGGTTCAACTTATGAACGATGCCTTGAAATTTCATAAAGGCTGATTTATGAATTAATTTTGTTTTAAACGACGATGCTTTCCTGATTCCAAGTGTTGATTTATACCAGTGGTCAAGTAACTGGACCCATAACCTCAACGTTCAAGATTCGAATCCAGATTGCGGCATATTCTTATTTTTTCAACATCATTATACCAACAATCAATACGCAACTAGCGATTTGAAATTGGTTCACTATTGTAGAACCCCTTGGTCCGAAGCCAGCACCTTGCTGTAATTTTTCGAGCCTTTGTTTTGATTTGCTGTGTTATTTTGACAGAATATTTGAGAACGTGTTCGTGTGAGTTCATTATTAGGGGCACATTATTAAGCTTGAGACCACGGGGTGCGACTCTATCTCAGATGCAGAATTTTTTTGTTTTGCTTTTGTGCGATGTGCGGACGCTTAGTAGATAGAAAGAAGATTTGAAAGATTTTGATGAAAATTTTACTGATTTTACTGAAAAGATTTACTGCAAAAAGATGCAGCACGGTGCAAGTTGATGGATTAAGATTTACAAGTTGAAACAAGATTTTTTAAGGATTGATTCGCTAGTGTGGGATTTTTCGATCATCTTGAATCTGGATTTATATGTGTCACACCTCCAGCTTGGGATCGATGTGCTAGTACTGACTGAGCCAAGAAAAAAATCGTATTTGTTTTGGACCTACGGGTCTTAGAGTTAGTCTATGATTATACTTTATAAAGCAAATTTATGAAATAAGGATGTCTTATGCCAAATAACCTTATGTCAAGAAGAGTTTCTTTTCGAGGTGCGTCCTGTCTAATGCGATTCTCTTGTATGTTCAAGAGTTATCTAGTACAAACTTTCCAGTGAAGACCTGCTTCAGTTGTTTCATAGAAAACAAAGAACAACTTTGGAATTCTCTGCTACCTGTAACCGATTTGATTAATTGCGATTCCAATCAGCCTTATCTTATGATGATTTGGAATATGCATGGTCGATTTTTACATTATTTCTAAATGTATTGACTGTCCGCATAATCACAAACCATTTCTGGACCATTTCCCTTATTGTTGACGACCATTTCCATTATGGCTACGACATTTATCCATATAGTTGACAACTATAAACTAACAATCTCCAATATAGTTTGAACAATATGTCAGATGGTAGAAGGGCAAATAACAACACACAAAGAATAATGATTGTGAGAATTAAAAAAACCATTGCTAAAAATGAAAAGCTGCGCTGGTTCTTTTTCGTAGAAAGCGTTTTGCTTTCACAACAAAACCGATCAAACTGTAAAATCAAAATTTTACTGCTTGGTACATTTAAAAGTTGAAACTTTCAAAACGAATTGTAGAACTATCAAATCGAAAACGTGGCATCGTTGAAAATGAATGCAAATTATTTTTATTCCAAAATAAACTTTCAACGAAAAAGTGTCTAGCAATAAAACAAAGAGTACGCCATTTGTATAGAAATAAAAACTAGTTTTAGCATTAAAAGGTTTAACTATAAATTAGAAGAAAAATTAGTAATCTCCATTTAATTCCCAACTACCTTTGCTTATCTTCGACAGATACGCGTATTTCGTCTACAATGTGCAGACTTCTTCAGTGTCTCGTACTAATAACTCGACTGTCGAGTTATTAGTACGAGACACTGAAGAAGTCTGCACATTGTAGACGAAATACGCGTATCTGTCGAAGATAAGCAAAGGTAGTTGGGAATTAAATGGAGATTACTAATTTTTCTTCTAATTTATAGTTACAAGGATTCCACTAAACAGCTCAAACCCTCTAGGATTCATTAAAAGGTTTATTTTCCAGATAAATTGTCGAATTTTTAAACCGAAAGCGTGGCATGAAAGCATACTGGATTCATTCCAAAATGAACTTAATGATAAAATTGTCGTGCGATCATAATAAGAGCATGATGTTTGGATTAAAATAAATGTTGCTGTAACATAAAAAGATTTGATGTAGAAGGAGATGTTCGCTCATCACTATGAGGCACCAAGAGTGAACAACAACAACAAGTGAACAACCAAAAACATTGTTGTTCACTCTTGGTGCCTCATGGTGATGAGCGAACATCTCCTTCTACATCATAATCGTTACTCCTCGCACGGAGAATATATAACATAACAATTAATGTATGTAAAACCATAAATGGTGGTAGCCATTAATTATACTGGTAGGGACCAGTATCGCATCGCTTCACGGTGTTTCTCTCCGAGGTCTCTACGTTGGAGACGACGAGAAAAACTTTAGTGATCGTCAGTCGGTGCGAATCAAAACAAACCCAAAAAAGGAGAGAGTTCCTCTCCCATGTGCGCATCAGTAAACAGAGTGCACACAATAGATCGCTAGAATAACTATACAAGCCACAGTGGTACATGAGCGTCTTCCAACCGGACATTTTTGCCTGTTGAAGTGGCGGACTTAGTCCGTGCTTTAACCTACCCCGCAGTAGGATGTTAGGCAAAAATGTCGTTGGTTCGAGTACCACCGTATACATGCCCTTTTCGCTCAATTTTCATAAAAAAACATCTGTTACATTTCCAATTCTGCCGCACACTAGCGGAACTATCAAAACTTTCTCTTCATATCTTTCATTCTAGCCAAAAACATTGTTGTTCACTCTTGGTGCCTCATAGTGATGAGCGAACATCTCCTTCTACATCATAATCGTTACTCCTCGCACGGAGAATATATAACATAACAATTAATGTATAAAAAGATTTTTTTTTAGTTGAATCTTTCACGAAGAATGTCATTCGCATTCGTCCACTCGAATGGCAATCCGCATTCGTCCATCCTCATGCAGTTCTGTCGACAACATGGCTAAAAGATGCTCCGGATGTACTCCCTAATCACGAACGAATTCCTTTAATGTTCGACCAGCGATTGTAGCA
The DNA here is from genome assembly GCA_034211315.2 of Aedes japonicus. Classification (NCBI taxonomy): domain Eukaryota; kingdom Metazoa; phylum Arthropoda; class Insecta; order Diptera; family Culicidae; genus Aedes; species Aedes japonicus. Next base: position 17,817 of record JASCZW010007427.1, on the reverse strand, counting down.
TATCTATCGGTTTATATTATTAGCCTTCGCCTGGAAATAATAGATGCAAAAGAATTACTCACTTTCTGGAACTACTTGAATCGAAAACACAGCTGACGTACGTTTTTTTACAGAACAAACCATTTTCCTCCCAATTTTCACCTAACGCGTACGAAAGCGGACGAGAGCAACGATGAACGCAGTAGATGCGTATGTGGACAACAACATTGAAAGATTGCAAATGACATCAGAGGTGTCGACAACCTGCTTTGTGTTGGTGGATTTGACAGTTCTACAATTTTCATTGCGAAAGAAAACACTTAAATTTACACACTGAACCCAAACATAACACTTTCAAATCAAACGAAGAACTTTCGTTGTAGATAATTTTACTTTCAATTTAATGAAAAAGAAACACTTTTCCGAAGTAAAGTGCAAAACTTTAAATAAAACAAGATTTATTTTTTGTGTGAATATGCTGAAGAGGTGGTTAAGTTAGGTTACTTACTTAATACCATAAAAATGGCAATTTTAAGAACAACATTTTTGCTGTACTCCACACGCAGAAAAAAATACCGTGATAACAAACATATTTCAGGTAAACTTAAACCTAGGGGGAGACATCTTTAATTTTCGCATTAAATCGTATTATAATACCACTAATTCACGATTAAAATATTAATCTTGACAATAATGTGATTTAGAGTAAATTCGTTTTGGAGTGTACATGTTAGTTCGACCGATTGTCCGTATTGAGAAAAATAAAAACAAAGCAAACGGAGACCACGGAGACCTGAAATCTGAAAATTTAGTTTGTGTTTCGTCTCAATGTTTACCTTTTAACACGGAACAGCTGATTATTGTGATGTCAAACTATCAACTCACATTATGGAATGTTATGGTAGTTTGACGTCATCACCCACGTGCTCAGCAATGTTTATAATATTTTTGCTTCCAACACAAGTAAATTGCTCGATGTGCCGGACCTAAGCTGAACGACATTGACTTGCCACCAGGTGACGACTCCGCCGTACGTCAACAAATTCAAAAAAAGCAAACCATGCGCGATAACTATACACTGTTAATATAATTACAGCAATGTTTTGACAGTTTATGCTATCATAATACCACTAATACTCATAGTATTGGCATTAAAATTAATGCAAGATTAAGTTGTCTCCTCCCTAGACTTAAACATAAACTTAGTTTATTCTGGTTGCAAACATAAACTTACTTTATTTCAAACATATTCTATGTTTAAAACCAAGTGACATCGATGTTAGTGTCGCAACATTCGTTGCGCTGCACCACGTATCCAATCACCATTTCCAAATGAGCCTGTAGCTATCCACACCTTACATCAACACTCATTGCTTTACGCTGACGTGCCGCTACGAAGACGAAGACGCCCCGCTGCGCTGCTACGCGTGTCAGTGTCAGTGTCAGCTGTCTGTTGACAGGTAAAAACGATAAGGAAATGATAAGGAACACAATTGTTTATTATACCTAAAATTGTTTATTAGACCTAGTACTTGCTACTTAAACCTAGTTATTTGAAAATATTCTAGTTGCTAAAAGTTAGTAGTGTTAGTAAATTAACATATCACAGTGAAAAGTGGATTAGTAGGCGATAAAACAATTAAAATTAGTACGGACACATAGGTTAGTTCATGCAGTGGTTATTCCATGCTTCTCACTTAATTATATTAATTATTGTGAAAATTACAGTAGCTGCTGTCTTAGAAACCAAATTGGGCATGCAAACGAAGATAGAACGTTAAACTCCAACAACGATCTATGAGCTAAACGAAGAACATATAGGAACGAGACATTAAACGTAAGTCTTCAAAATGCCTTCAAAGAACTTATCAATCAGTTAAAGACAAAATTATACATGATAATCACACACAACGACAAACAACTATGTACAACACAAAACACATAAATCCAAGGGGTGGGTCGCTCAGCACAATATCTCTTGTGCCCATTTTTTTTAGTGTGCTTCTAAACGTTACGATGAGCCCTGCTGTTCCGATCGTTGTGCCAATAGGTGCCCATGTGTGCCACGGTCATTTGACAGTTCAAATGTTATGTTTTGGCTGCGCCTGGCAACCAGACGATTGTTATGTTTTACTTTGCTTTGTTTTCCAGAAAATGCTATAAGCTTCTGAATTAGTGGAAAACTCCACAGGAGTAGTAAAGTGAGCAGCAAAATATTTCTATTGAAACTACATAATTTAATAGTAAACTTTGCTAAGAAATAAAAGAAAACAAATGAGACCAATCGCACATTTAATAATTTCTTTCACTTATTGATATGCCTGGTCAGGATATAAATGTGCCAGTTTCTTCTCTCGTCCTTCGAAAACGATAAATTTGATCTTTGCTCATTCGTTTTGGCAATAAGAGCATAACGCCTCCGGTTGGAATTTTTCACAGCCCTTAGGAAAAAACATCGAAAATGAAGTCCTCAATACCTCTGGTAAAAGAAAGTTAATGTGAGATAAAGTTTTGATTAAATAGCAAATACACTTACTGTGAAGCAAAACGTAGCATAATATTCTCATACAATGCCTGAGAGTGCTTTTCAGCATCTTTGTCAAACAGCTCGATGCTGACGGATGTGACGGTTGTGGGATTGAAAAAATATTTGATATCTTTTTTGAGTACCTCTTCACTTGCATAACTTCTCGGCTTGGAAACTGGAATTTTTCTGGGTTTTCTGCCTATGTCATAAAATTAGTTCAACGGGGTTCGGCCAGCTGAAACTTCCTCACGAAGGCTCTCAGCTATAATCCGCATGTCAGCTTCAACCTTTCGGATCCTCTCGCTGGGTAGCTGAGCCAGTGACTGGCTACAGAGGTTTTGCCTTTTTAACATGTTTCGGATACGGAGGTTGACGGTTCCGTATTCTGCCTCAAATTTGCTCCAAAAATGTACTGTTATGTAAACTGCAAAGTGATATCATGTCACTATCATGATACTACTATTAAATTAAACACTTACCTCGTCCATTGTTCCACTCGAGATATCACCTCAACAAAAAAGTACCTCAAGTTCACTTTTGAACATTTTTTTCTAAATTCTTTTTATGTTTGTAAAACTGTTGTTTGAAGAAATAAACAAATCAAAACATCATAAAAATGTACCACGTCAGTTTTCCAGAGCTACTAGATTATATCATCGAAAAGTACAATTGTCAAAAGTGTGCCACAGAGTGCCACACATGTTTCGTTATGGTGTTAGATTTTCTACTACAGCGTGCCTGGCACAATGTTCTAAGCGACAAACCCCTTGCATAAATCCCATTATGCTTATTTATTCAATAGGGATTTTTTAACGTAGTCATAGTTAATCCAAATACAATACACGTTTAAGAAATCGGAAAGCAGTCTCTGTATTTCGTTGCAATTGCAACAGTTAGAAACACAAATCATTTCATGTTTACTTTAAACATATCAATGATAAGAATAAACGTACAAATTTTTTAAACAAGAATAAATTATTATTGTTTTTTAATAATATTGGGGTTCTACTGGTTGCGCTTTAAATTAATTTTATTTATTCGATGAATCTGGATTGTTTTAATTTTGGTTTTGGTTTCAATTACATCAGGTTCCAGGCTCATGTTGCTATCGTCGAAAGCTTGCCTCACCCTCACATTCTGGAGAGGGAAGTACACGATCAAATTCGCCTACCTAATGAATGTATTTTTGAAACTAACATTCTTCGAAGTTGATTTAAAAATTGTTATTTTCGTTCGAAGCATGTCTAGTTACTTAAAATATTTTTAATGTTTCAAGTTGAACAGCGATATTTTTAATTTAAATGAACGAAATTTGTATCCGTGTATGCCAAAAAGTTGGTTTATAATCCAGTTCGAGTGCAGACAATAAAAAACCTTTTAATGACAATATGGCATACATTGACTATATGTGTTATTACAGAAGATATAGCATTAGTTCGAACTTAGTGGGACTCTTTTCAGCTTTAATCCAACTTCAATGAAGCGCTAGAAGTAATGCCACAGAGAACAGACATCCATACTAGAATATATTTCTCAAAAAAACTTGTGTAAGGATTAAAATTAAAATACGTTAAAACACTATTGCTATCTCTCGGGCTGTGGCCACTTGCGATTTTTAATCGAACATGGGTAAGATTCGTTGACCGTGCGGTGAAAGAACTGAACTGCCAAAAAAATTTAGTTGATGAATAAGATTTCAAGCTGGTCAATGGGTGGCGATGCCAGCGCCGCCACGCTATTGCCAATTCATTACGATTATGAAATGGCCGTTAAATTTCTTACACAGTTTTTGAATTTGACTTGGATGTCTGTTCTCTGTGGTAATGCATATGCCCTATATATGCATGCTACTACAGCCTTATGGTTACTTGGGAATATAGATATGCAAATATTTGTATTTTTACAGACAGCCAAAGCGTTAAGTAATTATAAATGCACATCCAAACTTGTCTGGGAATACATTCTGTCATTGCAAAAGGTGTGCCAAGAGAACTCGGTAAATTTATTCTGGGTTCCGGGAAACTGTGGCCTTGAAGGCAATGAACGGGCAGACTAGCTTGCTAAACAAGGTTCAAATGCACAGTTTATTGGCCCAGAACTATTCTGCGGTAATCATACTGTGCCACAGAAATGGAATTAAAATCTTGGGAAGAGCAAAGGGTGATGACCAATTGGTTGGTCGTCACAAAGTGTGTTCAATCGAAAAGGTTTATAATTCCAAATGTTACAATCAATAAAAAGCTCTGGAGCTCAAGAAGAGAGTTCTTTGTACCCATATTGGCCTAGTAACCGAACATTGCCCGAGTAGATATCATTTGAAAAACATTGGCCAGGTTCAGAATGATATCTGTCGTTTCTGTAACATGGAACGTGAAACCTCGGAACATCTGCTTTGCAGTTATAATGCTTTATACAAGAGCAGACCTAATTTTATGTACAGTGGCTATATGCAACCTAAAGAAATTTGGTCTGCAAATCCTGGAAAGGTGGTGGGTTTTATAAACTCAATTTCGTCTGAATGGGAGACGCGTCTTAGGCTGGTCACTTGAAAAATTGTGATCTAGCTCTAAGATGGGAATTAGAATAGTTAACAGGGGTATACCACAAAAATTTAACTCAGCAGACTTAGTGGTTCTACGCCCCAACAAAAAAAAGCTAGCCGGGTAGGAATAACGATACAATTACAATGTAATAATATACAATAACAAAAAAAAAATATTTCCGTCCTTGAATCTTACTGTTCATGTATCAAATGTAGACACATCAAAAATGCACATTATAATTACAATAGATCTACCATACATCCCTTATGCTAGAATTTTAGGCACTTGTGAAACAATACAATTAATAGTTAGTAGCTCAAATTTGTACAGAAAAAAGTGATATTTTTTATTGTTAAGATACATAACAACTCCCTTATTCTATTGTTGATATCTCAATTTACAATAGATTCTGTTGTACAAATAGTATATTATAATGTCATCTTATCGTCGTCAACAAATACGATCAATAATTGATTACAATTATTGTACATACTATTGGTTGTATGGTTGATTACAATATATTTTATTGTAAATCTATACTCCTTTTTTATGCGGGTATGACAGTAAGGCGAATATTGATTTGGTGTGAACTTTAAACTAGTACGTTAATTTTTTTGCTGAGTGCACAGCTTTTCAAATAAAAACGGCCAGGTAATTTACGTGTCCTTCAAAATATATCGACCAACTGGTAAAAACCCCCCTCCATCGAAACAGTTGCACAAAACAGATTTCGGAAACAAAATCAAAACAAAAATTTTGACAGTTAAATTTCACCACGTTGCCCGTTTTGCTGCTGTTATCGATAAAGTTTTGCGGGTATAATTTTTAGATTAAATAATATTTTGTAAATTTTCGTTTAAAATTGCTCCTCTTTAACAATTTCAGTTGCTCCTGAATGTTCCACGCCCGCTGCGGACGAGCAATCAGTGAAGTAGTGAATAAGGCTTTCCTTAATCGTCGTTTGCCCGTAAGAATGAATGCGCTTGAGCGTGTAATTTCCAACAACACCGCCGCGGAAGAACTGCTGGAATCGCTGCGGCAGGAATTCAAAGCACTGAAAAACGAAAAAGCCACCCAGCGTGTCGAGCAATTGAAAGTGGAAAACGATGCGCTGCGCAAGCAAGTGGAAGCGGCGCGCCTGAAACTGATTGAGCTGGAGACAAAGAATGGCAAGATACAAATACCGATTCCGAGTCGGGCTTCGGTCGATGTTACTCCAATAGTTGTGAAGGTGGAGCCTAAATTAGAAACTCCACAACCTTCCTCCGCTGAACAGCAAAAGTCAGAAGGAAAACCACCGAAGGAGAAGAAGCCCAAGAAGGAAAAACTCGCTGGGGAAGGAAAGGGCACCGCACCAGCAGCAGCAGTCGAGGAAGCTCCAATCGATGTTGGTAGATTGGATATGCGAGTAGGTCAGATAGTGGAAGTCTCCCGCCATCCGGATGCGGACGCATTGTATCTGGAGAAGATCGATGTTGGTGAGGCAAATCCACGAACGATCATTTCCGGTCTGGTAAAGTTTGTCCCGATCGAAGAAATGCAGAACCGAATGGTGGTGGTTCTGTGTAATCTGAAACCGGCTAAGATGCGAGGAATACTGTCGGAAGGAATGGTAATGTGTGCTTCCACACCGGAGAAGGTCGAAGTACTGGCACCACCGGCTGGATCCGTCCCGGGTGATTTAGTTCATGTTGAAGGATATCCACGAGTGGCGGATGCTGTTATGAATCCGAAAAAGAAGATCTTTGAAACCGTTGCTCCTGATTTGCACACTAACGAGCAGTTGGTGGCATGCTACAAGGAAGGAGCGTTCGTTGTCCCCGGCAAGGGACAAGTGTTGGCGCAGACGTTGAAGAATGTTCAGGTGAAATAGAGGGCAGTTGAGATCGATTATTCAGTTGCGTTTCGGTTCATTTTTAGAGTGAAAATATAAGCATAAGGCATTTGAAGTATAACTAACAGACTGTCTATTTATACCGATATCATTATTTTTCACCTGAAGTATACTCCATGGTATCAATATGATTTTTTCGTTTATTTGTTACTAGCTGAACCCGGTGCGAGCCTTGCAGCGCATTCAACTAAATGAATGAAAAATTAATAAAACTGGCGCGTTTATGGTTCTGAATGAATATGGTTAAAGAAATTTCATTTGCTTGTGTGTGTTATTTATACAAAAAAAAAAAAGGTTTGTGTTATTAATTCAACCCATAGACCGGTTTGTTTCTACCGGTTTTGCTTTCTGCGTAGAAACATTTCAAAGACAAACGAAGTCGTATCCTGTCAGTTTGTACGTAATTTTCTCTTGCTTAACCTAAGATTAACTTCTTGTGCATAATGTAGCACTGAGAGTAACTCAACCAACTCTTGACTAAGAAGGTTCAAACTTCTAGGGAAGGTCCATTAATTATGTCACGCAGTAAGGGGGGAGGGGTTGTGAAAACGTGACGATCCATACAAAAAAATTTGAAGGTCCATACAAAAAACGTGACAAAGGGGGGAGGGGGGGTTGTAAAAAGTCAATTTTTGCGTGACGTAATTAATGGACGTTCCCCTATCAGAATATGCTTCTTACCCGAGAAATACACATTTTGTGTATTAGTTGCATGGATAATACTCATGTTTGGTTCAAATGTCTGTTTCGTTGGTTTGAGAGCCCTCTTTCACCCTCTCCAGAGGGAAAGCGTCTCGAACCAACTAAGAAAAAAATCCTGCCCAAAAACCCCCACATTCCAAAGTTGGTTCTATTTGAAGAACTCCAATTCCAATAACTCGAGCTTTGCAGATATTTGTGTTTCATTTGTATGGAAGTCCTCCCCTTCCAGGCGGAGAAGGAGCTTCAAACCATCATAAGAACCTTAACCTCAACAACCCCTACATATAAGTTTTCATAACAGTAGGTACAATGCTCATGTTTGGTTAACATTTGTGTCTAATTTTCATGAGAGGCCACCCTTTCCAGAGAGAGGAGGACACTCAATCCTCCATAGAAACATTTCTTGGTTCCGAAAACCCCCACACCCCAAATTTGGTTCCATTTGCTTGATTAGTTCTCAAGTTATGCAGAAATTTGTGTTTCATTGGTGTGGGAGCACCTCTTCCAGATGCGGAAGGGGTCTCAAAAAATCCCTGCATAAACTTAGTCATACCTGTTGAGATAATTCCTCATTTGTATGAGAGCCCCTTCTTTCAAAGAGGAGGGGGTCTCAAATCACCGTATTAACATTTCTTGCCTACAAAAACCTCCACATGCCATATTTGGTTCTATTTGTTTGATTAATTCTTGAGTTATGCAGAAAATAGTTTTTCATTATCATGGGAGCCCCCTTTTCTAAAGGCGGGAAGGGTGTCGAACTATCATAAGATCCTTTCCCGGACCCAAAAATCCCTGCATACAAATTTGCATAGCGGTAGGGATAGTTCTCAAGTTTGGTTTAAATTTGTGTTTCGTATGTATGGGAGCCCCCCTTTCCAGAGAGAGGAGAGGTCTCAAATTACCATAAAACATTGCTTGCCTTCAAAAACTCACCCATACCAATTTTGGTTCCATTTGATTGATTAGTTCTCGAGTTATGCAGGAATTTGTTTTTCATTTGCATGAGATCCCCCCTTGTTAGAGGCGGGAGAGGTCTCGAACTATCATAAGATGCTTTCCCGGACCCAAGAACCAGTGAATACAAATTAGAAAAACAGTAGGCATAGTTCCCATGTTTGGTTGACATTTGTGTTTCATTTGTATGAGAGCCCCCCTTTTTAGAGGGAGGTGGGGCTTTGAACTACCATAAAAACATTTAATGCCAAAAACTCGTCCATTCCAAATTTGGTTCCATTTGTTTGATTAGTTCCCGAGTAATGCAGAAATTTGTGTTTCATTTGTATTGAAGCCCCTCCTACTCCCTTTCAGAAGGCAAGGGAGTCCAAACCACCGTAGAAAGATTTATCTTCTTCAGAAACCTCCACATGCCAAATTTGGTTCCATTTGCTTTATTAATTCTCGAGTTATGCAGAAATTTGTGTTCCATTTTTTTGAGATTTTTTTTCCAGTGAAGGGAGGGGTCTCAAACCATCATAAGAACCTTCCCCGGCCCAAAAAACACCTGCATACAAAATTTCACGCTGATCGGTTCAGTAGTTTTCGAGTTTATTAGGGTCAGACAGACAGACAGACAGAAATCCATTTTTATATATATAGATGCTTAGACGTAGCCGATATTCAATATTGTTACCCAAACACAATGATAACGGCAAAGCCCGATCTGAGTATTCCTGCTTGTCGGAAAGAAAACATGCTAGATCCAAGCCTATTCCAATTGGACATATCGAAGTCATATTCAGCAACTGTCAAAATTGCCGTTTTCCGTTCCGTTTCCGTTATCATTGTGTTTGGGCGGTTATTGTTTATTTTAAAATTTTAGTTAAAGTGAGATTTCTATTACTCGTGGCTAGTTGAAGGTTAACGGGTCACCAAGGTATCCAAATGATATAAAACCGTACTTACTGGTACAAAAATATTTCAAGTATCGTTTGAGTATTTTAATGTACTTTGAAGTAATGACTCAAACGCAGTGGCAACGGAAGCAGAAGAGCCCAATCTGACTAAACCTGCTTGTCAGATAGAAAACTGATTAGATCCAAGTTGATTCCAATTGGACATATCGACGTTATTTGCGACAACTGTCAAACTTGCCGTTTCCGTCCATATTGCGTTTGGGCCTTAAGCCTTAGGTGTATTCAAAACATTCAAAATAATCAGTCGGTACTTAAAAGGCATTCAAAATGTATTTCGAACTGACAAACGTAAGCAATGGCTTTTATGCAAATTTTGTGCCCCTCGGTTTATTGCTATGCACGCTATTTCTAAACAACCCAAAATTAAGTGCGAATGACACAAATTTGTCTGAAGTATGGCTACTCAAAAGTGAGTAATAGTAGGTTCACACTACTGCTTAATATATTACGTGATATAGAGTATCTTGATATCAGCAACTGTACATCAAGTTTTCACTAGAAATCATGTACATGTCATTTGATATCAAGATACTCTATATCACGTAATATAACACGTTCTATACAATATTCGTATGTAAGATGACAAACAGTACATTATTTTCGTGAAAATTGTCACGTGCTGATATAAGATACTCTTATCACGTATAATTGTAGTAACGTATAATTGTGCGAACTTACTTAGATAGTTCGTAGTGGTAAGATGACAAACAGTCAACATCGGCTTGAACCCGATCGATGTTTAATAATTGTCAACGTGTTAATCATAACCATTTTTGCTCAGTTTTGAGTAGCCTTACTTCCGACGAATTTTAATCAATCGTACACAAATTTGGGTTGTTTAGAAATAGCGTTTAGATACGTTTGCGTCGTTTGCGTTCCGTTGACGTAAGGCCCAGCTACAATGGGAAGCGCAACGACGCGTTGCGGCAGCTTTTGACAGTTAGTTCATATATTTTATGTCAAAAGCTGCGGCAACTGGTTTGCTCCGTACACGGTAATTCTGAGGTCATTTTTTTACTACATCCTATAAGCATATCAATGAACATCATCCATGCGTCAAAAAATGCATACTTTTTAATCCCAACCAAATGAATAATTTTAAGTCCTTTTTTCATCCACCATAAGAGAAAAAATGCATAAAAACAAGGCTATCAACGACGTCTTTCTTTTTTCTTAGCATTTCAAGCTTTTTGCTTTAGCAATTCGCTTATTGCTTGCTCTCAACTTAATGTTCTAAGGGCCAAGGCTTGGTTAATGTTCGCTTTTTGGTAGTTCCACTGAGTTCTCCTCCTTTTGCTAGTATCCAAGTTCCATCGAAAATTTATACGACGGAAAAAAAATCTCTCACTAGATGGTGACCATTCATAGGCTCAGCGCAAAGCACCAACCGAACGATTATCTTGAACGGTGAACGGTGAAGCTCTTAAATCTCTTGCAAAAGGAAAATTTACAAGCACATAAAAAAAAAATTTACAATAATGTAAGCTGTAGTTTCTCGGCACCAATAGTCTGGCGATGATCCAAACACGGAAGCGAATTGCAATACCGAAGGTGACGGAGCGGGACATTTTAAATTCTTATTGTCGATGATAGTGAAGTAGGTGAAACTGACGCCGCCGCTGCTGTTGCTAAATCTGGATCAACAATAGAAAAGGGCCCATCAACATTTGTAAACAAACACTTCTGAGCCCGTTTTCTCGGAAGCCGTTGGCTACACACGCAAACCTACAGAATCATCGTGTAGGACAAACTTTCCCCTACATGGTGATGGTATTGGTTTGCGTGGGTGGCCTACGCTTTGCGAGGAAATAGGCTCAGAAGTGTTTGTTTACAAATGTTGATAAGCCCTTTTGTATTGTTGATCCAGAAATGCATCCATCGACATCGATGTTGTTGACGCTGGCTTCGTCGGTGTAGGGACATGCAATGGTCTTCTGGGGGCCTGGTGGAGGCTGTTTCACCTTCTTCGAATGCAGCACAGGACTAGGTGATTTCGGCCGAGGAGGTGCATCCAACTTACTAGGGCTAGAAGTGAGTATTTATTTAGCGGGGGTTGATTGATGGTTAATTAGCGTGCAATACCTACAACGAATGTATCGCATGCCAACTCGTCCTTAGAACGGTTCCCTGGCGCTCGGTGAACGGATCCGTTGCCACACCGATCGACAAAGTAAACGGATCACTTAGTTTGTATTTGATAACAAATAACTGGCAAATTCGTCATCGAATCCGGCGCTCTGGAATCCATTGCTTGTGCCGCAACCGTGGAGTACCTGGTGAAGCAGCCTGAATAAAAAATTCTCATAGATTTACAATTGAATATATTGTAACCATACAATAAAATCTAAAGTGTTTACGATTAATTGTATAGTTTACAACGATAGGATGACAATAGAAGTTATTGTTACCACAATAGAATCTAATGTAAATTGAGGCATGCACAATAGAAAATGGGGGTTGTTATGTATCTTAACTATAGAAAAAATCATTATGTTCCGAACAAATTTGTGTCAATTACTATTCATTGTATTGTTTCACAATTGTTGAAAATCCTAGCATATAGAGTGAATTGTAGCTCTATTGTAATGACAATATGCATTTTTTATTTATCTGATACGCGAACAATAAGATTTATAGTCGGAAATAGATTTAAATGTTATTCTATATTATTGTATTGTTTCTGTATGGTTATTTTTATCCGGGAGCACTACGAAGGCGTTGGCAATTCGAATATAACACTGACACAGGGCCCGAAAGGATCCTTCTGGTCGATTGGCAAACTGATGGATCCAGCGAACTGGCCGGTCTTGCGAATTGCGTAGAAAGTAGATCGTATTTCGAGTGTTCTTCACTAGATGTCGAATTCTGTCTTGTGGAACGGGGGTTTCCAAAAGCAATGCGTAAATTTGTAGTACACAGGAATCTAAGAAATAACATTTTTCATGTATTTAAGCCTTAGATTTCGTTTACAGCGAATATGCCAGCATAGATGGTTTAGAAGGTCGATCGACTGGCAGCAGGACGATATTCTGTATAGAGTTTGTGACAGGTGACTTAGAATCAAGACACTATCCGATCTGCAGTAGACGATGGATTTAAACAGATCTATCACTGGGCGGCTGCTTTTGGGGGAAAATGAAAGTTTCACTTAGAATTTTCATACCACGGTACAGTCAAATATTGGATACTTACTCTTTTTTGAACAACAGTACATGATAGCTGAATCCGCTCAAAACCGAAGCTTTTATCTAAAGGACCAGCTTAGCCACACTGAATTCAGGATCAATCTTCAACGAATAAATGATTTCGATGGAATTTCGGAACATGGCCAATGTGTCGTTCTCTGTCGTTAATACTCTTGGAATTAAGTTTTTTCGAGCTGGGTGTCCTGTAGTTAGCTTGTAAACCGACCGACGTCTTTGCAACTGGAGTGGAATGCTTATTAAAGGGCGCCTGTATAAAGATTTAAAAAATCGTACTTTTTACAACAAAAAATTGTAAACACCAGAGTTTTCAAAATGGGATGCACTGACAGAGAGGAACTGTTGCCAGAAAAAGTTTTGAATTGTGTGGGGAAAAAAATTTCGCTGCTTTACAGAGCTGCCAAAACACCTCATATTTGTTCCAAATGGTTATATTCACCATAAAATGTAGAACAAATTGGAGCTTTCAAAAATTTCTAACAAAATAAGTAGTACCATAGAAAAAAAAGTTATTAACGTTAAAGTTATGAGAAGTTCATTGCCTTTGAAGAAAAAATAGAAAAAATGGGGGTTAGGTCTGACGAGAAAGGTCTATTGAAAAAAAATCAATACAGATATACCTCGATAGTACGTACATCAACTTCATCACTTCAAATTGAAATTGCATAAAAACTACTGATTACACTAGAAAACTAGTATAATCAAAAAAAAGAACAGAAGTTTTTCTTTCTTTTGGTTTTATTAGATTTCAGTTGCAACCAGCAGTTTTTATGCAATTGCAATTGAAGTGAGAAAGTTGATATACGTACTATCGAGGTATACCTGTACCGTTCTATGGGAATGTAGTAGCTTTCATTTGCCGCTTACAAAACTGAAATCGGTTCACAAACGGCTGAGAAACCGACGTAACATTCTTTGTAACGCAGATGGAAAATAATCGATTTAGTCTGCTACGCGAGCTGACTTATTTCTGACACACGGCAACTCAATTTTGACAGACACCTTATTGAAAGTTTGTTGATCAATAAAATAGGGATTTTGAGCGATTGATCGATTATTTTCCATCTGTAAAGTTAAAGTTAAATTTATATTAATTCGCGAATTGGAACACAGCCTAAGTTAATGATAATGGAGCCGCTAAGCCACATAACCGTCAACTTTAATCTCCCATGTGCCGAGTGCGATCAAAAATTTCCGTTCCGAAAAACCCTTGTGCAACATAACATCAAACAGCAAGAAATTCGATCATTCATGTGCGATATTTGCTCAAAGAATTCCCGGACCAAGGTCGACATGCAGGCTCATTTGTGAATACATACCAATGAAAACTATCTGGGTCGAAAGGTATCAGCAACTTCTTGGTAAGTGTTTTTATTTTATTTGTAACGCACACATACATAGACACACATACAAACATACACACCGAAATGTGCTCAGTTCGTTGATCTGAGTCGAATAGTATTTTTTGACGTATAACCTTTTTGGGCATTTATTCATAAAACCTTATTAGGCACCAGCATAATCACAAAGCATGCCTTGACCATTCCCCTAAATGTTGACGCCCGTTTCCGTTATTGCAACGACAACTATAAACTAGCATTCTCCTATATAGTGTGAACAATATATCAGATGGGAAAAAGCCAAATAACTACCCAAGTAACCACAAGCATTATATTATTGCACTTATTCAACCCAAAATCAACATCGGTGATGCGGGATCGCATCAATTCAACAGTTGACAGGTAGTAAAGCGTTAGATAAGCTTGAAAATGTAGTGATGCATTACCAATGCAATAATGATACTTTAGCGATGTCTTATGGCATTACAAAAGATATAGCATTAGTTCGATCTTAGTGGGGCCCTTTTCAGCTTTAATTCAACTTCAATGATGCACTAGACGTAATACATATGCCCTATATATGCACGCTATTACAGCCTCGTGGTTTCTTGGGTATATGCTGAATAGGCGGTTAAGTTAGGTTACCTAAAAAAATGGCAATTTTCACGAAACATTTTTTGTTTGCTGTACTTTATGCCAAATAGTTGGTATATATTCCAGACCGAGTGCATACAATAAAAAAACCTTTCAATAACAATCTGGCATACATTAACAATATGTGTTAATGTAGAGGTTATATGGTGAAAACGAGATTAAACTATTTTATAACAATAATATTCAATGTGACAATATATCTCACAATCGAAATATAGTTTTGACCAGCAAATTGTTTTGCGTTATATAATTGCAGTCTTCAAACAAAGTGCCTACTTTGAAGTCATAATTGCATACTTCAGATTTACCGTGTATGCGTTTTGAGTTGTGCCAGGGATCAGTCGAACAGTCAGTTGACCTGGAGTCAACATCTGTAAATTTCGTACGTCAAAAGATTCATTGTTTGTAAATAATACAGGCGTTTCTATATAGAGTATACCCGTAGTAACAAAATTAATTAATTAATAATTACGACATGGAGTTTTCATAAGGGCCAATGTCGCAAACGTAAACAATTGCTTCTTTTGCGAATTTCTTGAAAATGAACTCGCTTAAGTAAACTACCACTTCTATTATAAAGGGGAACTCCTGTTCTGTACAATAGGCCATCCCTTATTTTGAAAAAAATTGCCAAGTCAAGAATTCCACCTTTTGAAATGTTCGTCTTGACTAGAAAACAAACATACTTAAATTTGAAGATCGTACGTTGACATTAAGTGCTCCCCCAACGAACCTGAAGAAATGGTAGTACGGGTGACTACCCATGCGGTGGCAAGCACGCTACTGTAGTGTATGGCCTTGCAGGTCGACTATGATCAGTGTCGTCAGGTTGATAACATTTCATGTTCGTTTTTTTTTATTATCAATGTTGTTTAGGACACTTTATCATCAGTACACCAGTTTTTAGGTACAACACAATAACGTCATCATAGACGTGGCCGGATAGCTCAGGGGTTATCCGTTCTGCTTACTGAGCAGATGGTCGGGAGTTCAATCCCAGGTCCGTCCCCTTCCTTGTCATTTGTCAACTTGCCTCTTTCTATCATCATTAGATCACAAATAACAAGCAGTCTACTGCGCTTTTTCATTGATCCGCATAACTTACCACAGTGAATCCCATGATCTAAAAATAACCTACCTCACCTAACACAAAAACTATCCTATCCTTCCCTTGACAATTGTGGAGACGCAGAGGTGTAAACACCAACGATTGTCAAACTAATCATCCTTCCCCCCTCCCCAAAGACCGCGTGAGTACGTGGCCGGCGCCCGGTAGTGATCTATAAATAGAATTAGTGAACTTGTACATTGAAGATGTTAAGCTACTCCCAAGCTCCCATCTATGTGGTTCTCTCTGTGCAACTACGCTAAGCACGGTCTTTTTAACAATGCCAAAAACAAAACAACACAATTAGGTCAACATATACAAAACGATTAAAAAAGTAAGTGTAAGGAAGCCAATTAAGTGGTTTTTTATTATCAATGTAAGTTTGGGGAGTAGCTTTGCATCTTGAATGTACAAGTTCACTATTTATATGTATAGATCAGCTCAGTACCCAGCGCCGGCCACGGTCTTTTGGGGAGGGGGAAGGATGATTAGTTTGACAATCGTTAGTTAGAGACCGTGTTTATCTCTGCGTCTACAATTATCAAGGGAAGGATAGTTTATGTTAGTGGGGCGGGTTATGTTTAGATCATGGATTCACTGTGTGTAGGTTATGCGATCAATGAAAGCGCAGTACACGCTCGTTTGTAATTACTCTAAACTAGGTAGAAAACGACTCAGTTTCGTTAAAAGATGGAATTGTCCTAATTAGAGTAATTGAAGTTTACTCATTTTTGATTAATTAAATCCCTGTCAAAGTTAGAGTAAACATTACTCAGTCACGTATGTTTGTATTTTTACAAAACTGAGTAGAAAATGACTCAGTTTTGTTAAAACTGGAACTACCCTAATTAGAGTAGCTAAAGAGTTACTCAATTCTGATTAACTAGGTCACTTGTCAAAATTTGAGTAAACGTTAATCAGTATCTAATTTTATTTTATATTTTATTTTAATGAAATTGTTGATTGATTCCGACAACTGTCCAGTCGAAACGGAAGAGTCTGAAATACTTTGAATTTGTAAATTTATGGATTGATTGTATTCCCCAACAAACATCAGTGTCGAATAACCGCTTCTTCAAACAAATTTGGAGAAATTAGAAGAAGACTGGAATTTGGAGACTAGAAGAAAAAGCTGAACAATTTCTCCAAATTTGTTTGAACATACAGTTATTCAGCATTGATGTTTGTTGGGTCATGGAATGAATTCGGCACTTTGACGTGAAAATTATTGTTGATTACAACATACAGCCCCATCTTGATAACCTCTTGATCGACTGAACCACTAATTTTTCGCTTTTGACAGCTTCATTGTAATTACTCTATTTATATAATTATAGCGCTTTTACAATCAGAGTAGCATTTACTCAGTTTCCTATATCAAGTTACTCAGTTTTTGACATTTAGCATGGTAATACGAAACTGAGTGAAAGTTACTCTATTTAGAGTAGATCTGAACGAGCGTGTAGATTGCTTTTTATTTGTGATCTAGTGATGATAGAAAGAGGCAAGTTGACAAATGACAAGGAAGGGGACGGACCTGAGATTGAACTCCCGACCATCTGCTCAGTAAGCAGAACGGTTTACCCCTGAGCTATCCGGCCACGTCTATGATGACGTTATTGTGTTGTACCTAAAAACTGGTGTACTGATGATAAAGTGTCCTAAACAACATTGATAATAAAAAAAAAACGAACATGAAATGTTATCAACCTGACGACACTGATCATAGTCGACCTGCAAGACCATACACTACAGTAGCGTGCTTGCCACCGCATGGGTAGTCACCCGTACTACCATTTCTTCAGGTTCGTTGGGGGAGCACTTAACGTCAACGTACGATCTTCAAATTTAAGTATGTTTGTTTTCTAGTCAAGACGAACATTTCAAAAGGTGGAATTCTTGACTTGGCAATTTTTTCAAAATAAGGGATGGCCTACTGTACAATCATCGTCAT
>JASCZW010007426.1:0-66843 GCA_034211315.2 Aedes japonicus | reverse complement strand
AATCTACATGACTGTACATGGTAAAGATGGGCGATATCGTATCGAAAATCAAAAAGATCGATACTTCGGTTTTGATTTTTGATTTTTTGAATCGATACTACAGAAGCACAAAAAAATCGACCGCATCGATAATATTTCTTAAATTTTTCCATACGATACTATAAAAATAAATAGTTCCAACTGGAAGCCTTTGGGATTTCTGCAGCATGATCAAACGGGTTTGTCAGTAAAAAGTTCATTCAATTCAGATTTAAGAAAGTATCAAAATTATCAAAAATTTATACATGACGATTTTATACAGGTTCACGAATCTTTATAATTCCTGACCATAACAATCGCGACATTTCGGGTGAACTACGATTTTTTTTTCATACAACCAGTCGCACTGCGTTTTCCAGGATCTCTCTTCAAACGCAGGAAGCATTCGCAGCGAATATCCCCCACATTTAGCCAATCGTCGATATTTTTAATGATAATGGCTGCAGTGATTACATTCGACAGGGGAAGTACGATAACAGGTACAGGTTGAATTCTCATGCATGGCAAAACTGGCATTCTTGAGTGCCCATTTCCAGAAGTCTACTGAACAATCGAATCAAGAACCGTTTGTCGAACAAATAAATCTGGAATTCATCTGATTTATTTTGTTGCCGCTGTTTTCAATCTGACTCTTCTAATAAGTGACATTCCGAAATAATGAATAATACAACATAAAAGAGATGTTCAACTACTTTTTGCGTTCGAATTTATGCTATTTGATACTAAAACGATACTGCCATCGAGATTAAATCGGAGAATCGATTCTAATGGTCAAATATGAATCGATTTTCCTATATCGATAATTACGCATGATTTGCCCAATGCCAGCTGCACTACGGTGCTATCGTCGAAAAGTGTCACTAAACTTACGTGAGCATCGGTCTGCTAGTGATTTTGTTTATTATCTATATGGTTTGGGCCGTGAAGGGTTCCAGATTGTGACGAAATCTCTTTGTCTACGCGTAGGGTTCATGGATATTCAAACAAAAACTGCTTCTGACAAATGCCAATTTAAAGCCTTTTCTGATTTTCTGAACATCATTAGCCTAAAAACTCATATTTCAAGAACAACTCAATGAGAACATTTTTTTTTTTCCAAACTATAAATGAATTTTTCTCACAAACATGGAAAATATAATCTTAAAAAATTGTTCTAGTCATTGCTTAAAAAGCCGGCATAAAAAACCATTTTCTGGAGTCATGAAAATTGTTTTAAAAATAATTTTCATGTTTATTAATTCATAAGCTTATATTGTTGAAATTTAGGTTGCCTTTTTTTTTTTTGTTTTTGAGTACTTTTCCGAAAAACCGCCCGTCATTCGTCTTCACATAAAAATCAAAAAGTTCCTTAAAACGCTGACTTCTTGTTTGCTCTCGTACGTTTCTTCAGATGGTCGCTTGGTTTGTTTCGCATTCGATAGGTGGCTCAATTTCAAAATTAGTTCGTTTTTTATTGCTTCTTCAAAAGGGACACGTCCTTATGACACGCCAGAAACTTCATTTGAAACCTTGTTCTTATCATTTTAATATTTTTTGAAAATATTTAGGTTGATTTATGGTTGAATAGTTGCTGGTCATAGAACCAATCATTGAATACGATAACTGTCCTTGACAGGTATTCCTAAAAACTATGCAAAGAGCTGTATTTTTTTTCAAATTAATCAATGATCTCGTATTGGGTTCTTTTCGTGTAAGTTGTATCTTTCGATGAAACCGACGAAATGTTTGCTTATGCAGAAACTGTTCTCCTAGAATTTGTAAAAACTGGTATGCGACATTTCTCACAATTTTATTTTATTTATTACCCAATCCATGCGTCTACGTCTACATTCTTACGTTCTAAATAACTTCCTGATTAATTGAACACAAAATGAGTCAAAGTATTTTAAATTTCTCCAGGATCGACAAGGTGTAGTGTCCCTTGTAAAACTTTTTCAATGTAGCAATGCGCTGCATCTCTTGAAATAAGATGAAGCCTATTCTTCGCACCGATGAACAATTCCACCACAAACGCCCTTTTACAGGAATTTGCTCTGTATCTATACTTAACAAACTCTTACCTTTTATAGCACACGTTAGGTACCTATAAGCAATTGCAAGGCGACACTTTGAGGATTTTTTAATATTTTTGTAAGGAAAACGAGAGACGGACATTACTTCAAAATCAAGAATAAAACCCATCGTAAAAATTTCACAAATGAAAGTGTATGAATTAACAAACAAAAAGGTACAAAATAGGTAAGGCCGACATCTAGAAGTGTTTGCAGCCGATCTTGGATGCAGTTCGAGCATCGACGACGCTGTTTCGGTCAAACGCGCCATCCAAGTGTCGGGGATCGCAATAGATATACGTCGTTCTGATTGATTCTGCGTCTCATTTTTTTGTGCAGGTTGGAAAGAGTGCGAATTGAGCTTGCTGTCTCTATGCTGCGTTTTTTGTCGTAATACTACGACAATACGACAGTCGTATCGAAAATTTACACAATTCCATCTTTCTGACCTTTGGGAAGTGATTCAAATGTTCCGGACTGATGTAGCAACAATCGGTCGGATTACAGCGAGAGATTGAGTCAGCATATGAAGGAGCCGTACAGGTTCGGGTTTCATCGGCGCCTATAGATTGTCTAGCGTAGGAGAACAAAAAGATGAAATGTCACGACCTGAGAGGCAATCTAACGAAACAGTGAGTCGTGCCAAGTCAAACACCTTCTGTTATCCTACGCTCCAGAAACGACTTTAGATCCTCTTCGTCACACATCATCAATCTTCTTTGCACTCAAGTAAGTAGAGCCCACAACAAACTTTATACATGAAACCCAGGTACACGCAATCCGGGCATAACTTACGTGAACGAACTGAAAAGTTCTACTTAGTCCAGCTGGGGGCAATTTTAGTAGCTTATAAAAGTTTCTTTCTTTCTCTTAAATGTTGCTTTTCAAGTGCCCTTCAGAAGGTCTTTGCATTGATCTTTAAAAAAAAATTCCAAAACAAAGTTCATGCCAAACAAATCCCTTTCATCTCGTTTTCCAGTTCGTTTATTTTTTTCATCGAACTACTCGCAGCAGGTTTACTCTCGGTATATTCAGTAATTTTATTTGGAGAGCTTTGTAAAGATATTTAAAGGAGTCTCAGCACCGAAACGTAAACATTACTAAGATTTTGATACCAAACCGATTTCTAAATTCACAATCTGTTAGTTTTTACGGTAGACTTCTGTTTTTTCATTATTCATTCATTATTCATCACTTTCTCATAAATTAGTCATACAAGTCCTTTGCAGATACCTAGATAATCGAGCATTTTGGGGCAACCAATGCTCGGCGTTTTGAGTGGTTCCTTTCAAGAATATGCTTTCGTTGCTTAAACCAAATTATATAGTACAGGGTGGTTTAAGGCAGAACTTTAATGATTGATTTATCTTCCTGATGAATATTTCAAAACTATTTTATAAACTGCATGGTCCGTCATTTAAAGAAACATATAAATTGATCAAAAACAAAAACATTTTATTTCAAAATTAATTCAACTCTCATTTAAAAATAAATTCTTTTTGAAAATTCACTGGTCAGGTTCAATTTGTTCGCCCTTGAGTTTAGCCACACGCCGCAGATGACTCGAGGAACACGAGCCTCCTGCAGGTGCTCTGTGATCGATTATCCCAGGCAGCTGCAAGATATCGCTTCTGGACTTCCACACCTTACATGTTTTTAGAATAGACTTCAGCCTCTAATATACTTCAGACAGCGAAGTCCATAGGTTCAGGTCCGGCTAACTCACCGCCACTCTGAGCTCGGAATGAACCCTGGAAAATGTTCCACAATCCAGAGCTGGGGTCCTTCTGTTTTGTGAGCCAGCGCCGAACCCTGTTGGGAAAACCTAACTCCTGGAACCATAATGATGACGTGCTCACGAGTCAACGTCGTTCTGTGGACCTAGTTCCCGTTACGCATTTTGGCTAATCTTCATTTCACCAGGGACAAAAGTCAGCGGAGTCCGGCTATCAGGGTGATTCCCGCCAAAACCATCGCCGATGATGGATTCTGGTCGCCTGGTGTTTGTGGATCTTTCTGGCAACCATACTCTGTCGTTCCGCTTATTCACGAACTACGGTACGGTGAAGAGGTTTGCATCGGTAAACACGATATTCTCTCAACGTTCCTTCCGTGGTCCTCTTCAGCAGCTCTTTTCACTCTTTTTACCCGTTCTTGTTTCTGCCTCATCGAAAGGTTTTGAACCTTCTGGATCTTGTAGGGCTTAGTCTGAAAGTTTATCTTTTCAGGAGTTGTGATGTATCAACATCTATACCACAGTTGTCGCAGTAGCAACTCTGGTGTTGGAGCCTAACAACGGTTGTTCAGATAATTAACAGCAATCGCAGCAAACGTTATCCTGTGCTGCGAGTAGAAAAGTTAGTTTATAAGTGATCGTCAAATAAAGCAGAAGCAAAACCAAATCTCTTTAATTCAAGACATCACAGTTTGGCGACGAGGAGCTAAAAACCTAAAAGATTCCGCCATGAACGTGACGCCACCAGAGTTCACCGTCGGAGATTCCAGGCCGCTTCACCAAGAACGGCTTGAAAGATTTTTCGTGGCCTACTAACTCAACGGCGAAGAGGACGGTAAGAGACAAGCTGCGTTCCTGCTTACGTCCGTTTCTATGGAAGTATATCAAACAATCAAGAATCTGTGTTTCCTGGACAAACCAAAGAAGAAGACTTTTGCCCAGCTCTGCGAACTGTTACGCCAGTGGCTTCACCTCTA
Organism: Aedes japonicus; assembly: GCA_034211315.2. Classification (NCBI taxonomy): domain Eukaryota; kingdom Metazoa; phylum Arthropoda; class Insecta; order Diptera; family Culicidae; genus Aedes; species Aedes japonicus. The sequence continues at coordinate 62,041 of JASCZW010007426.1, read as the reverse complement.
CGGTGGTGGTCTTTCGAGAGCGGTGCAGATTTTTTTGAAGCACGATGGTTACATGATAGGCTGAGTCAAGGGACACATACCCTATTATTAGGAATCATCTGCACCAAAAAAGCCTCACTTCTAATACATTGACAATGAAATGAGCAATAGGAAACGATTGCTCCTTCACCGACGCATTTCTAAAGCTCTCTAAAGCTTTTTTTGCCGTAATACGGGCGACAAAATCATAGCTTCTACACTGCTGGTTATGATTAAATTTTGAAGACATAATTTCCAGTGTATAACGCGAGGAGACACAAACAGCAAATCTAATGGAAATTGTTTTAACCTCTTTATATATTTTTTCTGTTCATTTTAAACTATTCCTCCCTTCGCTCTCTGCTCAACCCCCGTTGCTCCATTTCTTTTTATTAGGTATATATTATTTCAGAGATAAACTGATTTAATTTTACGCTTCATATGTTTACAATCCTTAAAAGTAATAATCAATAACAAATAATCTGATTTCGATGAATGAACAGTCAAGTCAATTTATTTTTTCTTCCCTTTTCGAGTGCCCGGGTCCGGCGATTTTTTTTCTACTGCCGTCGTTTAGGATCCGGAGGAGTCTGCCGGTATAGCTACTTTTGCCATGCCGTATACACATAGTCGCACTTCTACACTCCAATTGCAGGTGAAGTAGATGAGGGTGCGATGGTGTGCTACACAAACGATTTTTACTTTTCATTTTCCCCTTATTCCAAGAGCATTCAGTGGTGGATACTTTCATCATTTCCTTTCCGCATGTATCCGGGAAAATTTGGAGCAAGTGGGTGGCACTTTGAATGGTGGAAATGAGTTGAGGTAGGTTCAACACGTGCTCTTCGAAGGTGTTTTTGTTGCTCTGCTCAATTCGATGGGCTGAACGAATTCTGAGAGGCTTTGTTCGAATAATGGATCACTGGCCAAGAAAGTGAAAGAATATACCATCCGCTGGTACAGCAGGAGCTGCACACCTCTCCTTGTATGCCTAAGCTGAGAGGGAGAGGAGGGTGGCCGAAATGCGATCAGCGATGGGAAGTGATGGAATTCATTTACAACTTTTAGGTAGGAAAAAGTTTAAATTAGATTTGAAGTTTCCATCGAATGGAGGCAGATTTAGTGTGGCGGCTTTCTGGATAGGTTTTAGCATTTGATTTGTTTACAGGAAAATAGATCGATTTTATGGCGGGATGATGAATGAGAGCTGCAGTCGAAGCATGTGATTGTATTTCGTGGTCGTGATAGCTAAAGTTTAAACATTTATTCGCTTTCTGAAACATAGATGGTGATTACTTGTAATAAAAACTCAAAATTTCACTATGAAACTTTGGCTGGTTGAATTCTATTTTTGTGAAAATCAAGCGGACATCATTACCGAATAAAGCTAGACTAAATTTACAACAAACCTTGGTGGCCTTCTGAGCAACGTAAACTTCGTTAAAGTCTCTGTGAAATGCGTGAAACCGATATTTGATAATGATAAATAAACATGACCAAGGTTGCGGCTTATCATTTTTGACTTATCCATATTCATTTGCCGATAGCTCTTCTCAGAAGCTCAATTTCAAAATATAATGTATGATGAACTTATGGTGCTTGAGTAGACCTACAACTTGGTCTAACAATACATAGCTCTATCTCTTATATCTGAGGAATAAGAGCGTATATTCGCAGTGATCTTCGCGATGAAATTCGCGGTGAAGATCACGCGATTATCATCGTGAAGATCACTGTGAATATACGCTCTCATGTCGAAGATATAGGAGTAAGAGCAATGTACTGTTAAACAAAGTTGTAGGTCAACTTATGCACTACAAATTCATCATACATCATATTATCAAATCAACCCTCTGAAAAGAGATATTGGCAAATGAATATGCCGAGGTACTAAGCCGCTAAGCAAAATCCTTCTCTGAGCTTAATCAAGTAGTGGATAGCTGGATACAACATCCAAGGAACGGTCAACCTTGATTAAATCAATTCTCAGTCAAGTTATGAAGCCGCTAATCTTTTTGATACTTTCTTTGAAGCCGTGTTTAGTACAGCATCGTCCGTGCACCGTAGAAGCTGCTTTTAGTCGATGTCGTCTTTGAACATTTGTCTGCGATGTAACAGTTATCTCTAGCAATGTTGAACAGCAGGCATGAGATCTCATCACCTTGACGAAACCACCTAAGGAATTCGAATGAACCCCTTAATCCACCCGATAATCCACCCGATATCCTCACACAGCACTGGGTTCCATCCATCGTAGCCTTGATTAGTCAGCTTTCCCGGAAAGCCCATCTCGTCCATGATCTTCCAAAGCTCTTTTCGGTTTACTGTATCATATGCGGCTTTGAAGTCGATGAATAGTCGTATTCACAGCAGTTTTGAAGGAACTGTCGCAAAGTGAAGATAAGATCCTTTGCAGATCGGCCTTCGGATGAAGCTAGCCTGATAACTTCCCACGAATCCGTTTGCTAGTGGCGACAGTCGCTTAAAGATGATTTGGGATAGCTCTTCTTTATAGGTGGCATTGAGGACGGTGATCGCTCGATAATTTTCACAGTCCAGTTTGTAGCCCTTCTTGTAGGTAGGACAGATAACCTTCCTTCAATTACTCCGGCAGCTTTTCAGTGTCCCAAACCCTGGCTATCAGTCGATGTAGGCAATTGGCCAAATTGTGCGGGCCCATCTTAATTAGTTCAGCTGCGATACTATCCCTTCCAACCGATTTGTTATTCTTCAGTTGCTTGATGGCATCCTTAACTTCATCTATCATCAGGGGTTTCACATCTCCGTCACTTGCTGCATCGTCGACGGATCTTCTTTCACTGTCTTGGTTCTCTTCCTGTACTTCATTCGGATGTTTATCGTGCTGCTTCCACTTCTAGATCAGCTCAATGTCGTTTGTCAGAATACTCTCATCCAAATCCCGACACATTTCACCTCGCGGCACGAAACCTCTACGGAATTGGTTGAGTTTCTGGTGGATCTTTCGCGATTGATGTGCGGTTTTAGCACTTCACACTCCTTCTCCTCTTGGCGGCGCTTTTGCTCCCGGAAGAGCTGGGTTTGCTGCCTCCCCTTCTGTCTGTAGCGTTCCACATTCTGACGGGTAGCTTGACGCAGCATAAGTGCCCGCGCTGCGTTTTTCTCTTGCAACCCCTGACATTCCTCGTCGATCGACTCATTCTGTCATCTTCGTTCCACGTAACCTAAAACGTTCTCCACTTCGTTGCTAATAGCTGTTCCAACAGTCCTCGAAAGAAGCTTAGTTAAGCTGATCTTCTTTCGGCAACGCAGTTTTGAGCGACTGTGCGTAGCCTGCGATGATATCAGGTTGCTTCCTTTAAACGTTACCGAAAGTTATTCACTACGGAGAGTTTTGGGCGCATGCTAAACATCACTAGGTAATGGTCTGAATCGATAGGTTCTGACGTCGATGATGTCTGGGAAGAACTGACCATATATTAAACCGTGGTCGATTTGTGACCTCCAGGTGTATCGATGCGGGAGGCTGAGCTGGAAGAAGGTACTACGTACGGCCATGTTTTTTAAGGCGGTGAATCGATAAGCCGAAGGCCGTTGTCGTTGGTCAGCTGATGTGCGCTGAAATTTCCAATCACCGGTTGATATTTTTTCTCCTGGCCAACATGAGCGTTGACATTCTCAATGATGATATTGATGTCCTAGCTTGGGCAGCGGTCGTATTCATGCTACAACTGCGGGTATATTTCCAATTTGTCATCATCAGTACTACCGAATTGACGTTAATGATACTGATATTGAAGAACCGACCCTTGATCCTCAACCTGCACCCTATCACTCGCTTCTGCATCTCACTCTCACTCACGATAAAAGCTCTTCTCAGCGCGAGTTATTGCCGCAACTCTGGTAGATGGTATAATAATCCCGCAACGTACGCACCGTGGATCCTTTCCAACACACTTCTTGCAGCGCTACGATTTCGAACTTGTGGTACTTCAATTCATCGGAAAGCACCCGAGTACTTCCAATAAAATTGAGTGATCGGCAGTTCCACGTAGTGAATTTCCAATCGTTGATCCTTTTCCGAAGCCTAGGCTCATGCCGATTGTTCTGGTTTAACTCTCTTCCTTGTGTATTATTCGATGATGTACTTTTTCATCCGCGTCGGCTCGCATGGACAACAGCGAGCCCTATCTCGCAGGAGCACCATCGTGACTACTACCAGTACTTTTGGCTTTTATATTTAGAGTCCTGGGCGCACTAACAAGACGGAAGCTCAGCTTCTCCTAACATGGAGAACAGACGTTGCTTTGAGCCGTCCCTGACATGAAAACAGACGCTCGATTGTGGTGCATTTAGCGTTACCCAGACTGAACCATGGGGAGGCGAACTACCTTGCATTTGGAGCGCACCGTAGGTTCTGATATATTTAACTGCAGGTTTTATATGATGAATCGACTGGTAATAGTTAGGTTTTTCCTGGTATGGCGGACAATGTTTGCATCTTTACGCGATGTTGGAAGCCGTTTCCGCCTGCGTTCCCACTTATCCGCCTCCAATCCGGTTTCTTGGATTTGTTTTCCAAAATTAAGATACTCCATGATAATAGCAGTTCTTCGAATAGGTATTTGCTTTGACAATGAATTTGGCTTGGAATCCATTTTTTAGTGTTCAAACGAAATTAAAACCGCGTCGAACAGACACCTATCGATAGGCAACACAAACTGTGACAGTTATGAAGCGAATACAGAGCGAGGTACACTACCACGGTACGGTAAGAACCAATTCCACCCATTTCCCCAAAAAGGGAGTCAACCCATTAAACGGGTTAACTCTACTTACGTGTACGTGTATGGAATATATGTCAGGAAATGATTATTTTTAACCCGTCTCTAAGAATGAAATTTTACGAAAAATGGGTAAAAAATACCCATTATCTGACATTTGGGCGGTATACTACTTTATGGATACTCTCTTTTTTGTTATATGGGTAAAATTTTACCCATTAATTGGTTTTTGATTCCTACCGAATCAAAGAAAAAACGCAAATAACAATTTTATGAAGTTTCAACTTTATTTCTCATCATAGAGTCAAACAAATTGGGCCGGATTCTTAATACGGCCCGTTTTAAAGTTATGGTTTAACATGAGTTTTGAGTTCATCAGCGTACCCTTGGATGAAGGCATCGTTGCCGGACACTGGATATTTCAGGCCTGCAATAAAAAGAATTATTCTCAAACCGTACATATTTATATAACCTAGTCCTACTTACCCTGCAGCCTCTCGAGCGATGAATTGTCCAGTTTATTATTGAGTTCATCCATAGTGGAATTTTCAACTAAATCGGGACAAGAAAGAGGTCAATCCGTAGACAATAACTTTTGGGAAACTGATGAGAGGTAAGATGGATGGTGGATGGCAGAATCAAACAAAAGAAAACTTGAAATATTTTTAATACTAATTTATGGGTAAAAAATACCCATATATTTTTCAACAACAAATTATCCAAATGGGTAATATTTTATCCATTTTATTGTCTTTTAATTTACCCATTTTTGACAGCTGTATAGAGGTTTAAAAAATGAGTGAAATTTTACCCATTAATTGGTTTTTGATTCCTACCGAATCAAAGAAAAAACGCAAATAACAATTTTATGAAGTTTCAACTTTATTTCTCATCATAGAGTCAAATAAATTGGGCCGGATTCTTAATATGGCCCGTTTTAAAGTTATGGTTTAACATGAGTTTTGAGTTCATCGGCGTACCCTTGGATGAAGGCATCGTTGCCGGACACTGGATATTTCAGGCCTGCAATAAAAAGAATTATTCTCAAACCGTACATATTTATATAACCTAGTCCTACTTACCCTGCAGCCTCTCGAGCGATGAATTGTCCAGTTTATTATTGAGTTCATCCATAGTGGAATTTTCAACTAAATCGGGACAAGAAAGAGGTCAATCCGTAGACAATAACTTTTGGGAAACTGATGAGAGGTAAGATGGATGGTGGATGGCAGAATCAAACAAAAGAAAACTTGAAATATTTTTAATACTAATTTATGGGTAAAAAATACCCATATATTTTTCAACAACAAATTATCCAAATGGGTAATATTTTATCCATTTTATTGTCTTTTAATTTACCCATTTTTCGACAGCTGTATAGAGGTTTGAAAAATGATTGAAATTTTACCCATTAATAGGTTTTTGATTCATACCGTGTAAAGTAAGCAAAAAAGGCATGTGGGCACTTTTTTTCTGCCAGTCAAAAAATTGTAATTTGGCTGAAAATTTAACATTATTATATTTATTCAAACATAAGTGTAGATTCTAAACCGCGGAATGGAAACACTCTTAAAAACACACTTAGTTGTTGAAGAGACATTAAACAAGATTGAAGATGCAATCAAACTATATCAAATAAGCAATTTTTGTCTGCTAGTACTGTAAATACTTCACGCAAGAATTCTTATTTTTAACCTCGGACACTATCGTCACATGTTTTGAGTGGACATCATTTTTTATGGATCGTCACAATTTTTCAAAATTCCCTCACTCATTGTTCCTACACGCATAAAAAACCGCGGTAGAAGCTACCATTTCGAGGGTTCAATTATGCGTAAACACCAACAATTTTCAGGTGACTATAAATGCGTTTGATTTTACCATGCCTGTGATTATATCTACCATGGTGCGGTTGATATCAATATGAGGTCTGTCAAATATACCACAAATGTCGAAGGTTTTACCTTAAACGTAGTAAATTTGACTGAAATTTTATAGAAGTTTTAAAGATAGGCATAGTCGGGTAAAATGGTAGTTTTTACTACAAGACTTTTTTCTGTGTAATAAAATGACATTTTAAATTGATGTTCCCTTAGGGCATCTTCAGCGGCGGTCTATTTTTAGAACAACTTTATACTTGATTTGCATCAGCGAAACATAGATAGAACTAGCTAAAATATACCAACTTTGCGTTCCCACAACGGTGATGTATTTCTTATTGTTTAACCCGCCAACACCTGTCATCCTGTGAATCATTCAACATCAGATATCAGAAGTTTTTTTTCAGAGATCGCAGATTTTTCACGTAATATAAGCAGTAGTGCGAACGAACTATTAGGAGCGATTTTTTAATTCACAGGCTCCACAAACATGCGTGGATGATAAATTACCGGGAAAAGAGTAAAAAAAAGCCCAGACAAGTCGCAGCATACCGTTGAATTTAATTAGACCTTTTTTTCCTCTGCCTGGCAAAACAACGCACAGTCCGTCAACCGACGTCCACGAGGCAACACAGTCACTACAAGTCAAGGAAAATATCAAGCCTGGGACAAAAGAAAATTAATTATAAAAAGGATAATAACTTTGCCTCCGCATCTTTAATCTTTTCCAGATAATTAAAAAATTATAATTAGAGAGAACGAGAGGCATGTACGCGGGTTTCGCGAGAGGGAATAAGCGAAATAATAAAACACCAACAGAAAATTTTACGTACATATGATTTTCACGCGTCTATTTCACTCCCAATTTCGCCGCTTCCTTTTACTTTTCGGCGGATTTGGGAATAATTGGAAGAACTAATTTTCATTATTCATCTTTTCTGGACGAGCTGATGAAATCTGCAACAAAGCGCGTACAATGCAGCTTTCCATCAGATCATATAGAAAAGGCAGCAAAGTGGACTGTCCTAAGATGAAACCAAGTGGGGTGCACTCGAAGGAGCCAACGAAAAAAAAACAAGAACCACTCGCCCGAAGAACGGCTCTCGGGCTGACATCATGCTGCATCGAGAGCGAAAGGAGTTGAAAATTAAAAAACAAAAACTTTCCTACTCTGCGATGTTTAATTAGCTAAAGTTAATTAATTTTTTGCGAAAAGAGATATTTAACTTTTTTTGCTGCTTTTTTCCGCTGCCCGCCCTCGTATCAGAAATCCTGCAGTCCAACCTTTTCCCTGTGAACTGTGTGCTTTGCTCGTCATTTACGCCCATGTCCACTGGGGACATTTTTCACAATTAATTAATCTAAAGCTCTTTTCTCGTTTCTCTGTTCTCCCTTACAGCCAGCCGGAGAAAATCTCATCGGTAATGTCGGCAGTGGACGTATGCCGCCAACCGTTAATCGATCTGCATACGTAGCAGACAAGCTCGGTCTAACACAGCAGCAACAGCAAGGATCCCAACATCAACAGCACCCACCAGTATCATCGAATCAAGCGACGCAACACCATTCTCAGCCTCCCCAACCATCGCCACAGCAATCTCAGCAAACGGCTAGTGGTAGTCATCTCCAGAATCCTGCCCAGCAACAGCATCACCCAAGCAATCTTGGCCCTCACCGAGATGATGGCTCCAGCGGGTACGGAAGTCCCGATTCGGAAACTTTCGAGACTCCAGCCACTCAATGACGCCCGGTGCCCTGATTCTGTGAGGCCATTTAATCACGGTCGCTGCTAGTGCGTTCATTGTCATACGTTCAATACCGTGCAAGAAAGCTTCTGGAAGTGATGTTGAAGGTTCTTTTCGGTACAGGTACTGACCGACGTTTGAACTGTTATGGTTATCGTTTATAACCGGAGGAACTATTTTATTGGGGCTTTTTAAAGACCAAGCTCAAAGTAGAAGTGGTATGACATTTTCAAAATACTGATACTGTAGTTGAATCGAAATTATACCAATTTTTAAAACTTTTCAGGTATCAGAAGTTGAAGTCAGACATTCTTTTACCAACCCAAATTATTTTAAAAATGACACCACACTGGTTACACACTTGTATGGTGTTGCAACCTTCTCGCCTGTGCTGCATTCTTTCCTCTATCAACTGCTTACATTCACCATCAAACCAATCCTTTTTTTCGATTCGGTACTGAACTACCTAGTGCCGCTAGTGCGGTGCTTCCAATAGCGATTCAAATTCTCTCCAGCTATCGTCAAGAATAGCTGTGCAAAGCACTTCTTTCGTTCTACCTGTTGCACGTATTCCTGGGCAACTCCGGTTTCCCACAGTAGCTGAATGTTAGGTCGCAGCGTCCAAATTCAACGCGTACGGTGCACCGTCGAATGTTTTGAGCGATAAAGTCAGAGTCTATATTCGCACTGCGGTAGGTACAAACGTTGATGATATTGGAGAAATCCCCACCAATTAAAACAAGGTCGATTTGATTCTCTGTTCGTTGGTCAGGCGGCTTGTCTCAGGACCTCTAAGCGGCTTGTCTTTTCAGAGAAAGAGGGTAATTCAGACTACTAAACGCATCGTTGGCCGTTATCGTTCAATGCGTATGCAGGCTGTTTGGCCCAATTACCGGTGTGCACATGCCCCCCTGAGCGTTCATGTCGCAACTTGATGACAAATTATTAAGAACCGCTGTGGGCAGCCATCATACGCGTGCAATAGCCGCGCATTCAACGCTTCTTTTTCGTCGTCGGATCTCCCTGCGTGTGGGCAGTGTACGATGCTGATGCTGCATAGTACGAAGCAATGATTCTTGATCCTCAGCTTACACATTCTCGCATTGATCGAAGACCATCTAATGAGACAATGGCGCATTTTGCCCAAAACTACAAAGCCGGTGCTCAGCTCGTTTATGGTGCCACAGTTCTGGTAAAAAAAAGCCACTCGATGCCCAGTTCCTGCAGTGCTACGACTTAGAAGTTGCGTGGTTATATCTCGTCGTAGGTTATCCTACTGCAGCCTGGGGAGCACAGCGATTTTCAGTTCATGTTCCAAGTTTCCAATAATAGTTCTCATTACATCGCCTAGGTCTTTGCCGAACCAGAACGGACCAGAACCGTATAAATTTCTGTATTCTCTGTATCTATTAGGCTTATTAGGCCTTCCCCAACCCCATGTCTCACTGGTGGACCATCGTTTACAGTACTGTTTGAAGTCCCACGCTGGCACGAGGACGATGATCAGCCGCTTCATGGAGCACAGACGCTGTTTTGAGCCACCCCTAACATGAAGAACAAACGCTCAGATAGACTGTACTCTGCGAAGAGGGCACACCCCCTTTTGCTGTCAGCATATGAAAGGTCCCACCGGGGTTGGTTACCCGAACTTTCCTATGGTTACTCATACCCCAGTCGGCACCACGGAGTACCAATGGTACGCATTTTCAATCATTTATCAACCGCGATGACCTCCTCATTCGACTCAAATTTAAGCCGAGTGGCTTTTTCAAATTCAGAAACAAACACAAGTCGCACGGGGCCAAATCTGAAGAACACGGTGGATAGGGCAGTAGTTCGAAGCCAGTGCGTTGTCACGGTGGAAGAGCACGCCCTCATTCGGATTTACCCAAAATTGAGTAAAGGTCACCAAAAATCATAAAAGTTTGAACTACTCAAAATTGGGTATCCGGGTCAAAACCCAAGTTTGAGTAAACCCTCTATTTATTTGTGAACCGCATCGCTCACGCATTCTGGGAATTCCTTGGCCATCAGATCGAACATGCTTACCATGTCGCCCATCCGCTGCGACATTTCGAAGTTTTCATCCAGGAACATGGACCACCAATACAGCTTGGATGACAGCCATGCCTGTACACACTACCGGGTACTTACCAACGTCGATTGCACTTAATGGATGCACTCGCGAACGATTTTTTCGACGTGCTTTCGAACAAGTTGAGTTCAGGATAAGCTTCTGGAACTAATCTAAAATCTCGTCATTAGCTTTCGGGAGCATTCAGAAGCTTCGATGAACCGCTTTGGTAACGCAAGCGCTCCGTTGGATGAGTTTACTAGGGTGTCCAGATAGTATTCTGATTCGGCAGAAATTTAGCCATCATCCGCGATGATGGTCAGGATGTATTCCTTTGACTTTGTGACAAGCAGTGGATCGATGCACCTTTTTAGAAAAAAAAAGAATAATAAAAAATAACTCGGTTGCCATTTCCGGCTTCTCTTATAAACAGATTGCACAAAGTTACCTGAGTTCTATAGAATTAATCACTGTTTTTCCCAGTAAAAAATTTTTTTTATTTGGAAAGTAAAAATATGAGCCCAATCAGTAGTAATTCATGATAACCATGTTTACAAATCTAGTTTTATTTGTGAAGTAATGTTCTCATCATAAGTAGGGGAGGCTGGTTCAACTCTGATTTCATTAAATGTAAGAACTATAAATCTCCCGAATTATGAAGAAAAGAGTTAGAGTTACCTATTTTCATAAATCACCTTACCCATGGTTTGACGTTTCAGCCTGTTCTATTAAAATGGGTGATAATTACTCAATTTTGGGTAAATCCGAATGAGCATGTACTATTTTCTTCGACAAAAGTGGCCGTTTTTCTGCAATTCGGCGTCGAATCAATTGGGCCGATTTCGGCATAGTAGAGCCCTGTGACCGTTTTGTCCATCTCCATGTAGTCAATGTAGAACACATCTTGTGAATCCCACAAAACGGGGACCTTCACCGTTCCGGCCGACTTTCTTCGCCTTCTTCGGAGCACGTTCGCCGGGTGAAGTCAACTGTTTCAACTGTTCCTTGGTATCTGGTGTGTACCAGTGCATCCATGTTTCGTAGACGATCATGAAACGACGCAGAAACCCCTTCGGATTGCGCTTAAACAGCGTCAAATACTGCTTTGAAACGGACTCACGGTTGCTCCAGAGTGAGCAAACACGGCACACATGGAAACGACAGCTTTCCATGCCCAAAATGTCATGCAAAATGCACCTTTGGCGTATACCATTCGATCGTAGCGTACAATATAAAGTAGATACGATTGTAGCCACAATAAGCCTTTGTATCTTTCTACTTGTGCAGTTGTCGGCGATCACCAATGAGCTGAGAAACACTAATTTATATACTCCAATTGTTGTGTTTTGTATTCTCCGTGCGCGGAATAACGATTACGATGTAGAAGGAGATGTTCGCTCATCATCATGAGGCACGAAGACTGAACAGTATTGTTTGCTAGAATGTAAGATATAAAGAGAAACTGTTGAAAGTTCCGTCAGTGTACGGTAGGTTGGAAATAGAATAGAAGCATTGAAAATTGAACGAAAGGGCATGGGTAAAGCAGTACTCGAACCAAGGACGTTACCTTTGCCTAACATCCCACTGCGGGGTTGGTCGAGGCACGAACGAATCCGCCACCTCAAAAGGCAAAAGTGACGTGTTGGTACGCGCTCATGTACCACTGATAGCTTTGTGATAGTTTCTAGCGGTAGTTTGTATGCACTCTGTTTTGATGCGCACATGGGAGAGGAACTCTCTCCTTTTTGGGTTTGTTTTGATGCTCCGAAAAAGTGTACCGTTCTGAAGAGCAACCACCCACTTTAATGATCAAGATCCAACCGGTCGTACCTATGATTATTGGTACTCTAGTCGGCAACACGAAGAGGTCGGAAAAGGAGTTTCTAGACAGAAACCTTAGGACCATAGTGAGGTTTATTACATAACTGCAAGTATGCCAAATACCAATAGAACGCATTGTCCAGCCATCTACCAACCAAAGTTAGACTCACTTTCACTATAATCGCGGTAGGAAAACACTGTACTTTAAAATCCTAACAACATCACTTCACGAAGCGTTCAAACCAACTGTAAATCGGGCCTCCGGAACACACAGTAAGATGGAAAGATTTAAATGAAACTTTGTATACATAGTCTAGTCGAAATAAATATGACAAATACTGGTAAAGTAATTCCCTAAAATCAAAGATAAGAACGAACCATTGTTTATCTCGTAGCATGTAAGTGAACAAGTTGTTATTTTATTTCGAATCTCGCACTGTACATATTGTCACCATCAGGAAGATACACATTGAATAAGCTATTGCAATCAATAGGCAAATTTATAAACAGAATTGAGTATGCAAAGTATTACCAATACAAAGCGATGTTCTTCTTGTAGAACGAACAGAAAGAAACGAATTAATGTAATTAAATATTAAGGAAAAATAAACTTAAAAAGTAGGAGGATTGTTTTAAGGGAAAGATTACATTTTGAAAACATATCTCTACGTTCTACTACACAGATGACACAGAGCCTAACCGTGTTCCTGAGATAACTGTACGCACAGAGGCTGTATAATAATAAGAATGTGCGAAGCTACTCTAGGAAAGAGCAAAAGACCAACTGCTGCAAAGTTGTGTACATTTAATTTTGTTCAACAATATTGTTTTGCCATTATTATAACGTTATTTATGATAAGCCAAAAAAATGACTCCTAAGAGGAAACTGAAAAATGGAAGCTGTCTTCAAATTGCATAAAGTATTATTTAACAACCGAACCAGATTGCACATGAGTAAAATTCAGATTTGCGTAAGTAACACCTTTTTTCAATGAACTATGATCCTAGATTTCAGGATGAATGAAGTAAAGCAAACACATGTTGATCACGATAAATGTTGAAAATTATGCTAAATGGAATGCTAACTGAAAGGTTATTGAAGGCACAGCTCGATAAACAAACAAAACATAAAGGAGCAGATAAACACGCTGTAAATACGATCAGTTTCACTTTAAAAAAAGCTGGTGCAAAATAAAAAGAAAACGATTACACATGCTGAATTGGTAACTCATTGAGTCATCCGAAATCCATACTTCTGTAACAGAGAACAGACATCCAGACTTGAACTTTTTTTTCTCATTAGTAAATGAGAAGAAAGATTAGTAATTTCCACACCAACAAATCGACATGATGTCGGTTAACAGAATTATCTCTCCGGCTCATCACCAGGTGTGAGGTTATGAACCCCCAGGTAATCGAATACTTTGAGAAGCTCCTTGAGTTGAATCCTCAAACTTGTTTCATGACTTTGTACCATTTGTACATAACACGGGATGTCAGCCCTTCGCCGAATATTCCCAATCGTGTTTGCTTCTCCGACCTCGTCAGTTCGACACCACCAGTCAAGGTGGTGCATACGTTCATGCCTTGACCTACCCCGCATGGGGATGCTTCGTAAAAGATTGTGTATCCTGTTTCGAAATACTACCTCACAATGCCCTCCGCTCAATTTCAATCTATTTTTATCCAATTTTCACCGCCTGCCGTGAGCTAACGGATCTATCAATACTTTCTCTTAACAACTTTGTTCTAGCAAAAAATTGCTGTCTACTCCTAGAGCCTCATGGTGATGAGAAATTATTTCCTTCTCAAAACAACATCATCACAGATCGTTACCCCGCGTATGGGAGAATGCAAAGAAAGACTATATCAGTGTCTCGGCAGTTCGATTCATTTTGATTTATCCATGCCTCACTAACACCGGATCAGTATTTCATTTTCACGGATAGTCTCAGTTCTTTAGAGGCTATTCGCTCATTGAGGCCGGTAAAGTACTCTTCGTATTTTCTCATGAAAATACAGGAGCTCCTAAGTGCTTTATCTTCGCGTTATTTTACCATCACCTTTGTATGGGTCCCTTCTCCATGTTCAATTCTAGGCTAAGAGAAAACGGACTCGCTTGCAAAGGTGCGTGCTATGGAAGGCGATATTTATGATCGACAAATCGCCTTGAACGAATTTTTTGCTATTTTTCGTTCACAGTCACTCGTCAACTGGCAGTATAAATGGAGTAAAGGAGATTTGTGGCGATGGCAACATTCTATCATCCCCAAGGTGTCGAAGAAATCATGGTTTTGGGGTATGGATGTGTGTCGAGACTTCGTTCGTGTGATGTCTTGCCTTATGTCCAATCATTATTCTTTGAACACTCATTTATACCGTGTTGGGCTGAGTGACAGCAATCTCTGTGAGTGTGGACAAGGCTATCAGGACGCAGATCACATTGTTTGGTCATGTACCGAGCATCACGGAGCCAGATCTGAGCTTTATGATTCCCTGCGGGCTCGAGGTAGACAACCCAATGTACCAGTTCGAGATATTTTGGCTCTGCGTGACCTGGAGTTTATGGAACTCATTTATGTGTTTTTGACTAACATTAGTTTTAGATTGTAGTTAGTTTAAACCTGTATATTTACTTTAAAAAAAAATTCTGTGTATGTGTGTGTTTTTTTTCTTTCTCAAAAATGTTCAAATCAAAAGAAACCAAAAGTTGTATAGTTTTAAGTTTTTTAGACTATTTAGAATTTTAAAAAAATGTGTTAAACCACACTTCAAATTCCAGCCCACCTTTCCATCCTTTCAGTTGTTATTCCTATTAACCTCGAGACGGTCGCGAGTAATCGGTCATATTCCCTTACCGTTAGGTTTAAGATTATTGATGTGAAAACTTGGCTCTGTAAAGTTAAATCGTTTGAGCCTGTTCAAATAAATGAACTGAAAAAAAATCGACATGAAACTCAATCTTAACTATTGATCAAGAATCTTTAACAACCGATTCAAATGTGCAGCAATCCCATCTGTCAAAACCTATAGAGTCATTTTATCTAGATCAAATAAATGTGCCCAGAATTGCTCAGACACGAACCTTCTTATCAAGTTCCCAAGAGTGTTCGTGGCTTCAATAAACGTTCTCAGCGAACACGACGAAAGATGTCAATAATATGATTTGAACTGAAATATTAAGACATTTTCTATTATCATTCATGTCGGTTTATCGGTGATATCCATACTCAGTCAGAGGACTGAAGTTGGCGTTAGTTATTGAAGCCTGCTACTTTTTGTGTGGCGTTAGTGACGATTTGAACATTTTAAGCTCGGTTCACAGTGGATTATAATTCCTTATAATATTTCTTCTATCAACCTACTAGTATCAGTAATGTAGATAAAACATTATTATACCTGGCTGATAAACAATGTAAAAATACTATCGTTGTGATAATCACTGCACCTATTACAACACGGGAGACTTTATTCTCGAATCAAATTAACGAAAATTGCGCCAACTTCCACCGCGTATATTGTGTTTGCTGCCTGTAGCCTTCAAGAAAACCGAGCTGTCAAATTAGCACCACACCAAATTTTCGGCTTCACGTTTGTTGTTCGTGGATGACAGTCGCTTCAGTCCTGTGTACTCAGTCGAGTATTAGCACCGACAATTGTCGATGGTATTAGCACCGACAAACTGACATGAAAGTCAACCTTCACTATTGATCAAGAATCCATAACGACCGATTCAAATGTGCAGCGATCGCATCTGTCAAAACCTATAGAATAATTTTATCTAGATCAAATAAATGTGTCCAGGATTGCTAAGACATAAACCTTCTTATCAAGTTCCCAAGCGTGTTTGTGGCTTCAATAAGCGTTGTCAGCAAACACGAAGATAGATGCCAGTAATATGATTTGAACAAAAATATTAAGACAATTTTTATTGTCATTCATGTCGGTTTGTCGGTGGTATTAGTACACAACATTGAAGAAGTCTGCACATTGTTGACAAAATAAACGCATCTGTCAAGATAGGCAATAAAGGTAGTTGGAATTAAATAGAAATTACTAATCTTTCCTCTGATTTTCTAGTTACACACACTTAGAAATGGATGCCGAGTCTCGGCTTTCTGAAACCGAGATCCGCACAGTCGACGTCTCGGTTGCGATCTCGGCTTTTCTATGTTAACCGATAATCACGGTTTGGGTCAAACTGAAAGCTCATATGGTTAGCTGGGAATCTCGGAATGAGCAAATTGATACATCGTTAAAAACTTGAAACAAACAGAAATGGTGTTATTCAAAATATTGATTTAAAGTTTCATCAAAATATTGAATATTTCATGCCTATACCTGCCAATACCCTGCAAAGATGGTGTTTACGTCGAATCCGGCTGGTGCAAGAAGGCGTAAAGCACAGCTAGCTAGATGGGCGGATCAAGTAAACCAAGGCTTGGAGAGCGTGGGGCGCAACTAAGGATGGAGAGAAGCAGCCATTTTTTTAGTCAGTTCGTTTATTTGTTAAGCTCAGGCGTGTGCAACAGTTAACGGAGCCGATGTTCAATATTGTTGTTCACAAAAAAAATATTCTATATTAGTAAAAGTGGGATGCCAATTACTCGTGGCTAGCTCGAGGTTAATGGGTCACATTATCGTTTGGAAAGGGCTAGGAGGGTAACTAATTTAAGCCATTAATTGCTGCTTTTGGTTGCGACATCTACCAAATCCTTGATCCCTGTAGTCCCTTTCAGAAACTATAGTTATAAGCCACATATGGGTGACCACAGCTTGCTGGGCAGGTACAAGTAGCACGGGAACAAAAAGATAATATAACTGGGACACAAGGGCAGGGAGTTTACTAGAGTGGATCAGACAAACAAAGGAATTCGCAAGAAGGCGTGAGATGGTATACTTCGTTAAGAGTCCAAAATGTCTCGATTGGTCGGGCATTATCGATTTTCGGCATTATCGACAACCTTGAATAAAAGCACAGTGTAATATTGATCTCCCGGATGTGCCTCATCGTCATATCTTACTTATGTTTTATCATTATTCATGACAATACATGTTGATTTGCCACACAGTAGACCGTCATACAGCTTCCTAGCCCACAGCTTAACGGTAACAGCCTGCCTTTCAGTTCGTTTTGGCATGTTCTGCTTCTTGAAATTTTATAAATGGATTCTTGCCTTGGCACGTTGAACGTTACTCGTACCCAGCTTTTTGGCAACATCTCGAACAGAACTGCTTTTGTAAGTGTAACCTGTCCTTTGGTTTCGTTTTTTTTTTTGTAAATTTTGTAAATATTTTTTTAAATTTTAAATTTTATGTTTATTCTTGATATCTGATTATTAAAATTGAACAAAAACAATAAATAATAATTTAACTTATATAAGTAAGAATAAATTGATCACCATACTGAAATTAAAAAATATATATCTAATATTATCACCTTTTTCCCATCCCTATGACATCCCTGTTCCCTAATCTGCTGGGGGGAAAAGTAAGTCCCCATTTAATTAAATAATTGGTGCTGGTTTTCTACCACATTTTGGTGCATCCGCAAAGCTACAATCCTCACCAAACTTCCGTATAGCATTTCGAACCGCTCCGATACTCACACTTTCCAGTTTCGCAAATTGGCTTAGTGGAATATTGGGAATAGAGCACCATTTGTGTACCACCTGTTTACGCTTTTCCGGAGCGGCGCCTCACACTTCGTGGCTTAAATATAATTCCGACACACAAATTTCTTTTTCGAAATGTAAACAAAGGCACACATTGAAAATATGCTGTCTTATGTCATTCAGTTTCGTGCAGTTTCTTTTAGAAATCGTATTTACATTTTCTGAGACATCCTATATCCGCTTTGGGCGATTTTTTTTCTGCTCTCTCTTTCATTGTCCACGATTTTACATAATCAAATTGGCAAATAGTCAAACACAACAAGAAATCATTCTGCGGTTATGAGTGTTATGAGTGAAAGTTATGAGTTATGAGTGAAAGATAATGTCGATAAAGAGAATCGATCAGTGCAGATATGGTCTTTTACCATGTTTCCCGAGCAGC
This sequence comes from Aedes japonicus, assembly GCA_034211315.2. Taxonomy (NCBI): domain Eukaryota; kingdom Metazoa; phylum Arthropoda; class Insecta; order Diptera; family Culicidae; genus Aedes; species Aedes japonicus. The sequence goes on along the minus strand of JASCZW010007426.1, from coordinate 43,683 downwards.
CGAAAATAACTTATGAACACCTCATTTGTATACTGATAACTGAGGTTGGTATTGATGATTATGACATAGAAGGTAAAATGTCAAGGAATTATACATGAAATATGTATGAAAAATGTTTTTCTTATAACAAAACGTTTTCATTGTGTTTCAAAAGAGTTACTTATTGCACAATTTCTTTGTTCACGCTTCCGCTGCACAGTGATCGGAAAAGCCTTTTTTCACGGCGTATTAATAACTCCTAAGGGTTGCGTTTCCGAATCATGGTGTCTTCTACGAAGTTGTGTCTAAACAAATTGTCCATCTTGTGGTTATAATTTGGTAGTTCCAAAATTTACCACAACGGTGGCGCTGTTGCTAACTTTTGAACGAAACACAATAAAAGGGTGATGTCAAGAACAAGTTTGGGAAGGTCCTTTAATTATGTCACGTGATAGGGGGAGGGGGGGGGGAGGGGGGTTGGGAAAACGTGACGATCCATACAAAAAAATGTGAAGGCCCATACAAAAAACGTGACCAGGGAGGGTGGGGTTTAAAAATCCAATTTTTGCGTTACGTAATTAATGGACGTTCCCTTTTTAGGGAATATTTTTTATAATTTCAAGCAACTTTGCCAAAGGCACCATTTCTCTATCTCTTCATTTGATCATGATATAGCTATTTTTCTACTTTAAATCAGGTGTTGGCAACAGCGCTGCCCTAGCGGTAAAGTTTGGAACTACCAAATTATAACTAGAAATTAGAAGAAAAATTAGTATTTTCCATTTAATTCCAACTACCTTTGCTTATCTTGACAGATACGTGTATTTCGTCTACAATGTGCAGACTTCAGTGTCTCGTACTAATAACTCGTACTAATAACAAATTATAACCACAAGATGGACAACTTGTTTAGATAAGACTTTGTAGAAGACACCATGATTCCAAAACGTAACCCTTAGGAGTTATTAATTTCGCCTTTTTCGATCAATGTGCGTTGGCTGGCAATTTTAAGTTTTAATTAAAATTTACCATTTTTATCTATGTGGTCTCATTCGCTGGAAGAAGATTCTTCAGTTTTATGTGGATTTCATATGAATTTGATCGCTTTCTAATAGACTCCCAGTTTTCCACCTTTTCTCAGTATTAGCGTGTTTTGCAATCAGATTCATTAGCGTAACTAAAAGTGGCTCTCGTTGACAAAATTATCGACCATCGACAAGATTCATGATTTTAGGTGTTTTTTGTCGTTTCATAATTTTAAAACGCCTCAAACATGGAAGCTCATATTCTGTATGGTCCTACTTTGATGATGTTCTATTGATAGTGTTCTTTTTGTCCAGCTAGAAATTAGTCTTCAATTTCTTCAGCTGCCTACAAGAAATAGTTGCACTGAGACAAAATTCATATGCAAAAGTCAAAAAGATGGGTGAATATTTCAACACAAATGAATGCAGTGTGTAGAATATACTCAATAAATCTCTAAACTGTTTCTTGCTCCATGGCCTTTGTTCCGTAATGACAAGATGCCAAATCCGGCCAATTGTGTCGCTTCAGGAAAGGCAGTAGACGTTTTTGTAGGCACTTGCTCAGATAATTTTCCTGGTTGACGGTTCCGGTCGCAATGTAAACGTTGCTCTTCAAGCCACAGGTACAGATGACCTGCCACACTAGATATTTCTTCGCGAACTTTGATAGTTTAATGTGCTTGAAAATATCAGCCACCTTTCCCCGTCCGGTTGCCGTATAAAATTCCTGTCCAGGAAGCTGTTTAAAGTCTGCTTTGACGTAAGTTTCATCGTCCTGTACGCGTCCTGATTGCGTGAATCAAACTTCGTCTGCATCGTCGTGTACAAATTTCGTGATCGTGCTTTGGCCGACGTGTTTTGTTAATCGTCGCGGAATGGAATAAATTTCACTTTGATCGGATACCAGGAAGTGGTCAATTTTTTATACCATGCGGTTCTGAAGATTGGCGCTAGTTCAATTACTCTCTCTTGCACTGTACTTATGCAGAAACGTACGGAAAATTGTATGGTTATGGCGATGGGCCCACTTTACCCGATTTCCTCTCAAACATGAAATATAAATCATATAGCATGCGGTTTGAAAGATTGTTATTTTCATTCAAATGTACATCGACTACAAAAGTTTGCTCTACAACGTATAATTGTCTTCGCTTCCATCAGTCGTCAGCATCATCTACGGTCGCTTTATTATTTACGTAATAATTTACCAGCTATTTGAAAAGTTTTTTTCGGCCGATCGATTTTTGGATAAGCACTTGGAGTTTGTTTCCAGATGTGACATCTTTTGATCTGACCATGCCAAAGATAGTCGCATCATATCCAGAAGGTTATCTTGAGGTGAAGTATGCTGCATTGTATGTTTCTGAAGTCCGTTTTCAATTTTGAATATCTCGTTGAATATACGCTGTGCACACCTTCGATTTTAGAGTTAGAGCGAACACTACTAAACCATTAAAATTTGTACGGTGCCAACCAGACACAACAATTCCATCATACATTCTGAAAACTAGATACCAACTAGATAGATTGGAAAAGTTAGCTTATATAGTTTGAAAATATACTTGGGGAGAAAAGCTACTTGAAGTAGTTGAGTAAAAAACAGGTTTATAAAACTGTTAGCCGTTTATTAATGCAATACTGAATTAGAACGATAAGCCTTAACATCATGAGATTGAAACAAATTAAACTACTTATTTTTATCGATTCGAACAAAAGGACATTTGAACAGACTCACATAACGGATATTTTACCTTTCAAATTCTTATTCTGTATACATCCGGGAACGGTAGTTCGAGTATTCATTCGTGAAACTGTGCTCAGAACCTCGCACAATTTAAGTGTTTTATTGCCTGAACTTCGCGTAAAACTCATCTTCGGCTCCAAAAGAAACCTGCTTAAAACTCATCATGGCGTGTCAAAGCTTCTCCAAAATCAGTTGCCTGTGACCCCACAAATAGGTCATACTTTTCGATGATCTCTTCTTTGGTTAATTTCTCATCAGCGTCTGAATCAGCTTCGTATATCAAATGGCGTGCCTCTGCTTCTGCGTGATCAAAATCGGCTGGAATAATCCAGTCTTTGACCTCTTGATGGTTCATAGTTCCATCCTTATCCTTGTCTCTAAAATTGAAAGACTTTAATTAATAACATAAACTACTGGGACCAGTAATTTGAACTATTATAGTATATCCCGTATCTTTTGTTAAGTGCACAACGAGTTACTTTAATCACTATTAAGAAATGATTAAGTATTCAATGTTCTTACAGTTGTCATTGTTTGTTTTGTTGGCAATGAATCGACTTTTATTGAAAGTTTCCGCTATTTAAAACCCTTTACTATTCAAAAACGCACCCCTTTATCAGTCAAAACCGGATTCATTACAAAGAAAACAAACAATAACTCTGATATCCCGGAACACACGACGAAAAGGTGATCTACCAGCGTTTCGGGTGAAGAATCACGTGAATACGGAACAATAATATGACCAAAAATTTAATCAACACCTACCGGAAGTTGTTAAACGTCTCGCGTTCGTGTTTCACCCACTCTGGCTCATCTTCGTTGTCCTCCGATCCGCGATACATATCTCCAATGTATTCCTCGACAGACACCTTACCATCATGATCCTTATCAATGTCTTCAATGGTTTCTTGCACGACTATGTCTCTCATATAAGGACTTTCTTCAGGGTGTAGAAAGTCGGTAAACTCCTCTCTTGTTAACGAATCATCACCATCCCTATCGGCTACGCTCCACCGACGACGATCTCGGGTCAGCATGGATTTGTACGAAAAATGTTCATCACCCTGATCAAGATCCTTTGGATCCATTTCGTCCAAGAACCCGTAGACATTTTTTCTATAGGTGTCCCACTGAATCTGATCGCTGCCATTAGTGTTGTGCTGCTTCCACTGACGGTTTACGTCGTCATCAATGTAGCGCCTCTGTGTGTATTGAATCCATGCTTTGAGCTCTGCTAAATTAACAAAGTTATCTTTGTCTGTGTCAATCTTATCAACGATTATTCTGCAATAAGAAAAGAGACCACATCAATTAAGAATAGCTTGAAATGTTAATCTAAACTGCATCAGCTGCATCCGCAGTGCGCGCCATCTGATTGCATACGTAATTGGTAAAACAAATCCTACCCTAATCTTCGTCTGCTCTCCTCTGGTTCTAACTGATCGAAAGTTTTTGCATCCTCCCCGAGGAATGCTTCGTGGTCATACTGTTTGTTGTGCTCATCGTTCTGAAAGTGTTGCACACGATTGATGACTTCATGATCCAGCACGCGTTTTTCTTCCGGCTTCGGAATCGCCGAAACTGCGCAGTTGAATAGAAGACAAATGGTAGATACTAGTAGAAGCAGGAACATGGTTGCGGAAAATTGCTGCAAGAGGAAACAGAAGATGTGATCGTAAATTTTTGCTGACAGTTATATTTGAGTGATAGACATGCTGATACAGCACTAAGGAATGTTTTATGTGTTCAGCTCAGGACAATAGTTACCGTGCGAGACTGCAGTCCTCAGAGCCGGTTGAGTTTACATACATAAATACTAGGTAGAACGGGAAAAGTCCGAACTGTTAAATGCTTTTTTTGTGAATTTGGCATTTTTAATATCGCCTTTTTTGTCAAATGAATAAACTGAGTAAGTCCGTCGTATCGTTCGCGAGCAATGTGATCACAAGCACACAATGTTCAACTTGTTTTTTCGAAACTGTACGAGAAAAAGTTCAAATATATATTCAATCTTCTCATATTTGAACCAAACTTCGGTTCGTCAGTCATAGTTTTGGCTAGCTGATTTCAACAATTCTTCATCAGGCCAATGTCACTGGTGACCGCCCCTTTCTTCTTCAGTTTCCACTTAATTATTGCCTAATACTTCTCCGTTCATTGGGAACTGACGAGAATTTGTTGGATTCAGCTCTTTTGAGATGAACTGAACCCCATGATCGTTGAATCATTGTAGTACTTCCTTGCTGTAATGGCAGCTGACTAGATCTGTCCAAAACGCAACTACCATCTTTGTTTGTCCGATTGTTGAGGCACTCCCTTTTGTACACTTCCGAGTTCATTGTTTTATCCGTCACAATAACTCCACCAAACCAAACCCTTGCCAAATCTTGATTTCTTTTTTCGCGAGCTTACCCGTGAAAATAATCATGAATCTGCCAAGAACCTTGCCACGAGCAGGAGTCTTGTAGAACATGAGACCGAGATTGGTTGGGTTGTTTACTTATTTATTTATTTTATTTATTTACATGGCATAACGTCACAATACTATAACATAGCCTGATACACAATATCCCTCCGTAATGCCCGATTCGTGGATGCTCTTCTCCAATCCCTTGGGCACCTTGTACCCCCTAGGTCTTGCTCCACCTGGTCTGACCATCTCGCTCGTTGCGCCCCACGTCGTCTTGTACCAACCGGATTCCCGTCGAACACCATTTTTGCAGGATAGTTGCCCGGCATTCTCGCAACATGTCCTGCCCTGCTTATCCTTCCAGCTTCTGCCACCTTATGAATACTGGGTTCGCCGGCTAGTTGCGCGAGCTCATGGTTCATCCTTCGCCTCCATAGTCTGCCCTCCTGTACTCCACCAAAGATGGTTCTTAACACTCGTCGCTCAAAAACTCCGAGTGCTCGAAGGTCCTCTTCAAGCATTGTCCACGTCTCATGCCCGTATAGAGCAACCGGTCTTATTAGCGTTTTGTACAGGATGCACTTCGTACGGGAGCTAAGTCTGTGTGACCGTAGTTGCTTGTGGAGCCCATAATAGGCACGACTTCCACTGATAATCCGCCACCGGAGCTCACGGCTGTTATCGTTGTCCGCAGTAACCAGTGAGCCGAGATAGACAAATTCATCGACTACCTCGAACTCATCGCCGTCGATCGTTACACTGCTGCCCAGTCGAGTCCTGTCGTGCTCGGTTCCGCCTGCCAGTGGTACTTCGTTTTGGACGTATTTATCTTCAACCCAATCTTCTCTGCTTCGCGCTTTAGGCTGGTGTACTGCTCTGCCACCGCCTCAAATGTTCTGCCGACAATATCTACGTCATCGGTATAGCAGATAAATTGACCGAATCTGTTGAAAATCGTGCCTCGCATGTTAAACGCCACCCGTCGCATAACACCTTCAAGAGCAATGTTGAACAGGAGGCAAAGACACCATCACCTTGACGAAGCCCCCTACGGGATTCGAATGAACCCGATAATCCACCCGATATCCTCACAGAGCACTGGGTTCCATCCATCGTAGCCTTGATAAGTCGGGTCAGCTGCCCCGGAAAGCTGTTCTCGTCCATGATCTTCCATAGCTCATATCGGTTAATTGTATCTTATGCGGCTTTGAAGTCGATGAATAGATGATGCGTTGAGACACTATATTCACGGCATTTTTGGAGGATCTGCCGCAAAGTGAAGATTTGGTCCGTTGTAGACCGTCCTTCGATGAAGTCGGCCTGATAACTTCCCACAAATCTATTTGCTAGTGGCGACAGTCGCTGGAAGGTGATTTGGGATAATACTTTATAGGCGACATTAAGGACAGTGATCGCACGATAGTTTTCACAGTCCAGCTTGTCGCCATTCTTATAGATTGGGCAGATAACCTCATCCTTCCACTCCTCCTTTAGCTGTTTGATATCCCAAACCCTGACTATCAGTTGATGCAGGCAATTTGCCAACTTGTCCGGGCCCATCTTGATGAGTTCTGCACGGATTCCATCCCTTCCAACCGATTCGTTGTTCTTCAGCTGCTTGATGGCATCCTTAACTTCACCTATCGTTGGAGGAGGCACATCTCCGTAACTTACTGCATCGACTACGTCTCTTCCATTGCTGTCTTGGTCCTCTTCCTGTACTCCATTCAGATGTTCATCGAAGTGCTGCTTCCACCTTTCGGTCACCTCACGATCGTCCGTCAGGATTTTCCCATCCTTATCCCGACACATTTCGGCTCGCGGCACGACGCCTCTGCGGGATGCGTTGAGTTTCTGGTAGAACTTTCGTGTTTTATGTGAGCGGTGCAGCTGTTCTAGTTCCTCACACTCCTCCTCCTCCTGGCGGCGCTTTTTCTCCCGGAAGAGTTGGGTCTGCTGTCGCCGCTTCTGTCTGTATCGTTCAACACTATGACGGGTAGCTTGACGCAGCATAAGTACCCGCGCTGCGTTCTTCTTATTCAACACCTGCTCACATTTCTCGTCGAACCACTCGTTCTGTCGGCTTCGTTCCACATTTGGTGACCTCCAGGTGTACCAATGTGGGAGGCCGTGCTGGAAGAAGGTACTACGTACGGCCATTTTTTGGAGGCGGCGGCGGGTCGTTTTCGTTGGTCAGCTGGTGTGCGCTGAATTTTCCAATCACCAGTTTAAACTCCTCCTCCTGGCCAACGTGAGCTTTGAAATCCCCGATGATGATTTTAATAGCATGGTTTGGGCAGCGGTTGTATTCACCCTCCAGCTGCGCGTAGAATTCATCTTTGTCGTCATCGGTACTTCCGAGGTGAGGGCTATGCACATTAATGATGTTGATGGTGAAGAACCGGTCCTTGATCCTCAACCTGCACATTCGGAGGTTGATCGGCCACCATCCGATCACCCGCTTCTGCATCTCACCCATCACGATGAAAGCAGTTCCCAGCTCGTGTGTATTGCCGCAGCTCTGGTAGATGGTATGACCATCCAGAAACGTACGCACCGTGGATCCTTTCCAGTACACCTCTTGCAGCGCTACGATGTCAAACTTGCGGTTCTTCTTGCGGAAAGCACGCGAGTACTTCCAAGGAAATTGAGAGATCGGCGGTTAGTCCGTTTTCGTAGCCTAGGCCTATGCCGATTGTTCCGGTTCGAATTTCTTCCTTGTGTATTATTCGTTGCCATTTATTTTTGATGGTTTCGGCTCGCAAGGCCCACAACCAACCATAGTAGGAGGACCATCGTGATGCTGCTGTTTAACAGTCCCAAGCACCACCAGGACTTTCGGCTTTTGTATTTTGAGTCTTGGGCGCGCTAACAAAACGGTAACTCAGCCGCTCCTAACATGGAGAATAGATGCTGTTTTGAGCCACCTCTAACATAGAGAACAGACGCTCAAATGAGTGAATTTTACCCTTATTTTTAAAAATCGGGATGGCTCGCTTTTGTCAGGGCTGCTTTCGGATATTTGTGGGTTTTTTGAAGAACCTCAACAGAGTCCAATAACTGCTCAGTCCTTCCACATCCTCAACAGTCCCCGCTGTTCGTCCGGGACTACTTATTCGTGTATTCATTAGCTGTCCATCATATCTGATGGAACCCCACCATCCGCGACCCGTAAACCCGGCGTGTTACTTGCAGCTCAGCCCCGTAGAGTTTTCACCTACTCTACGGTTTTTCCGGAACATCCCGGGTTGTTTACTTACTCGGTAATATTTATAACGTTCTCCGAGACGGATTCACCGCACAGTACAATGGATGGCATTCAGTTTTTTCACCAAACTATAATACGAGATGTAGGGATCAGCCTTGATTTTCCGTATGACCTTCACCAGCAGTTCATGATTAACAGTTCTACTCCAACGCTCGATTTGCACTTTCGAGCAGTTGTTAAAGTTTTCTTGTACTTGTCACTCGTGCGACAGTAATTTTAGGATAATCCATCAGTTTTGTCAGCTCCCCAGTTGACGCAGATGGATTTTGCAGGTAAATGTGTGATTTTTTTTTCTCACTTCCTTCATGATGAATATATCAGAATCACCGAGTAGAGCTGTTTACAAACAAAAAAACGCTGTACAAAACTTGTATATCCGACTACTTAGAGTGCAACTATCTCTAGAATTAAGTGCTCCATTTCTAAATGATCTAGCCTTTATAATAAAACAGATATGAAATCAGTATAGAAATACTAATAAAGAAGCAAACAGAAACAAGTAAGTGAAATCAAAAATATTGATAGATGTTCTGTTGGTGTTCTTATTCTTATGCATGTTGTTTGTTTAGAATAATGTTTTTAAAGTACACGCAAAGAAAATCCGCGGTAGAAACTACCATGGCTCAATTGACCATTGGCTGAAAGTCTCTTTAATAAAGACACCAAAACCAAACCAACCAACCATTGATATGGATTCTGATGGATTGCCCATGAAATTATGAAAATTTGGATTAGTCGCACGACTAGATTCTGTTGAATTTATAACTTGGCCACTTTTACGGGGCACCCGAACATAGCCTTTTATTTCTTCGGACGTCCAATATGATCCTAACTTAATTACAAGCAACGACAGAAATGATGAGTTTCATCAGACTACACGTATTTTCCCTCTTTTTATTGCAAGCCAAAGCAAGCGTAGACAACGTTATTATTTGCAATCTTCCATACAACAGACCTGACCTGCAATATCTGACTAAAATTTACAAGAAAGATCCAATTAATTTATGCCAATTCTAGCATTCTCTTTATGTGCATTATCTAACGCAGAAAATTGAATGATTCTTTCAAACTGTGTGGTATCTAATCAATTATCATGTTCCATTATACAAAGATTTTTAGCGGTTAAGAAGTCAAATTACTTGTCGTTGATGAAAAAGTCATAAAATGCATGCCATAATAAAAACGCAGGAAAAAAATAAACTTTATCTTAAAATAAACGTCACCTTCGCGGTGACGTTTATTTTAAGGTAAAGTTCATTTTTTTCCAACAGGACAAGTCACGAAATGTGTGACCTATGGATTGTTATTTTCAAAAGGTATCGTTTTTTGAGAATGCGTTTCGGGTCATTGACCCGAATGCATTAGGAAGGTTAATAATAAAATGTTGTCAATTTCGCATTTTCGAAAGTGCAACCTCAAAAATCATAAACCTGTTTTAAGTTACAAAAAATAGAAGGTTTTTCTTTATACAGAAACCATCATTAACTATTTCTACTCTACTTTGTGGAAGAAACCCTCTGTTATACTGAGCCAGTGGGTTCGAGCAAAAAAAAAAAACAATGAGTAACAGAAGTAAGAGAGGGTATTGGCCTAAAAACATGTTTTCTGAATGGTCACATACAAGTTATTCAATGATTAGCAGCTAAAGTTGATTCCCGGTTATTTCCCAGCTTCCGGATTTTCCTGTTTATGTCATCCTGAACTATTTCAATGTGTGATTCGGCGAGACTATCGGAGTATAAAATCAAATGGTTAAAACTTTACCAAACGATTTGAAGTTTGTTTGAAAATTACTATGAGGGAATTATTATTTTTAAATCAATATAAATTAAATATAACTGATAATAACATAGTTCTTAAGAATTTAAGAACTAACCCAAAGTGGTCAGGAGGAATGATCGCAAAGGTTCTTTAAAATCAACAAATACCGTAACACTAACGTGGGATCAAGCAAAACAAAACAAGCGTAGGATTGGAACATACGACTGGAAACTACGAGCGAAGGTAATCAGGGCAGTCTAAAAAAATCCTGGGATCTCCGGGCCTGATTTGGCGAAATTTTACAGCGTCGCACAGTACTGTTCTGCGAATCTGGAATGCGAAAAGAATTTCAGTCGTATCATACCAGCAAACATCCCAACAAGACACTGAAATAAAACCTGGTCGTCAAAACCCGTGCAAGGAAGTTGTACGAGCAAGTACTGACCATGTACAACGGGTGTAATTTGATGGACGATGAAGTTGCCCTTGGACGAATTCCGGATCAAAATTTTTAACTTGCTTTAACGTATAGGGGATGCACCGGGTATCTTCAAATATATATTTGCATATAAAGTCGCTCAGAAGTTGATGATTTGGCAAGGTATCTGCAGTTTTGAAAGAAAAACAATGGTTTTCATCACTGGAGCGACTATAAAAGAACAAGTCTACTAAGAGGAGTGCCTTCAGAAAATTATTTTGCCATTCATTCAATCGCACGAAAATTCAGTGAATTTTTGGCCCGACTTTATCAACTGCTATTACAGCCGTGAAGTCATAGAATGGTATAAACAGAATTAGGTCACTAGAAAATAATAAAAAAGATTAGTAACTTCGATTTAGCTCTAACTACCTGTATTGCTTATCTTGAGAGATGAGTGTATTTCTTCTTCTTCTAATAGTATTAGTACAGCATACATTAGTTATTAAACTTGAAATGTGCGATTGTTACAATCATGCACATGGGTTATCAAAAATTCATTATCATAGTTGATTTTAGATGAAATATTCTTGATTGAACTATTTTTTTTCCGTGTCTATTGAAGTCAAAAAAATCGTATTCTGATGTAGAAGGAGATGTTTGCTCATCACCATGAGGCACCAAGAGTGAACAACAATGTTTTTGGCTAGAATGAAAGATATGAAGAGAAAGTTTTGATAGTTCCGCTAGTGTGCGGCAGGCTTGGAAATCTAACAGATGTTTTAGGAAAATTGAGCGAAAAGGGCATGTGTACAGTGGTACTCGAACCAACGACATTTTTGCCTAACATCCCACTGCGGGGTAGGTCGAAGCACGGAACTAAGTCCGCCACTTCAACAGGCAAAAATGTCCGGTTGGAAGACGCTCATGTACACTCAGTAGCAAAAAAAAAGCCGAGCAAAATTTTGTTGGCAAAAAACTTTCCATATTTTTGGCAGAAAATTTCACAACATTATACAAAATGTATAGACCTTATGTGGCCAAAATTTCATGTTGATAGAATTTATGAATTTGGAGTTATCATAACATATGTGAAAAAAGTCATTTTTGGACATAGCAATTACAAAACTCCGTATTTCTGTGAAAAATTTAGGTAGCATATTACAAATTTCTCCATAGCTTATTAAAGTACAGAAAATAATGTGGACGAAATTTGAACTATTTCCATTAAGTGGTTTGGACTACAGCTGGCGTCAAAGTTGACGCACCAACATGCGTATTTCCCTTTTTCACCCGATATTGACCGTGCTGAAATATCGGTGCAAAAAAAAAAGCCGAGGTGAATTCATCTTATTAATACACAGTGTAATCCACGAAGAACTTTGCATATATAGCATTCAGTATGAATTGGTTTGTGAAAACTACGTATACAGTAACTAGAAATTAGAAGAAGAATTAGTATCTTCCATTTAATTCCAACTACCTTTGCTTATCTTCGACAGATACGCGTATTTCGTCTACAATGTGCAGACTTCTTTAGTGTCTCGTACTAATAACTCGACGTATACAGTGTTATACAGTATTATTAATAAAATTCACCTCGGCTTTTTTTTTGCACCGATATTTCATCAAGTTCAGCATCGGGTGAAAAAGGGAAATGCTCATGTTGGTAAGTCAACTTTGACGCCAGCTGTAGTCCAAACCACTTGATGGAAACCGTTCAAATTTTGTCCACATTATTTTCTGTACTTTTATAAGCTATGGAGAAATTTGTAATATGCTACCTAAATTTTTCACAAAAATACGGGTTTTTGAAATTGGTATGTCCAAAAATGACTTTTTTCACATATGTTATGATAACTTCAAATTTATAAATTCTATCAACATGAAATTTTGACCACATAAAATCTATATATTTTGTATAATGTTGTGAAATTTTCAGCCAAAAATAAGGATAATTGACAAATTTACAGGAGGTTGAACATGGAGTTTTTTGCCAACAAAATTTTGCTCGGCTTTTTTTTTGCTACTGAGTGTACATGAGCGTCTTCGAACCGGACATTTTTGCCTGTTGAAGTGGCGGACTTAGTTCCGTGCTTCGACCTACCCCGCAGTGGGATGTTAGGCAAAAATGTCGTTGGTTCGAGTACCACTGTACACATGCCCTTTTCGCTCAATTTTCCTAAAACATCTGTTTTAGGAACTTTCTCTTCATATCTTTCATTCTAGCCAAAAACATTGTTGTTCACTCTTGGTGCCTCATGGTGATGAGCGAACATCTCCTTCTACATCATAATCGTTACTCCTCGCACGGAGAATATATAACATAACAATTAATGTAATCGTATTCTGTTCGCGAAATAACCAAAAAACTGAACAGTACTATAGGAACTGTGCGAAATATCAAGAAACGTAATAACATCTGAACTTATCAGAATCAAAGAGCACCTAAAAGGATGAATTTCTAAAACAAGGTCACGGAGCTTGTACAGTAGGCTGATGCAAAATTTGAAATATTTTCTCCCCTAAGCTTAATCGACGCCAATTTGGGTCCTGATAGTCCCCAAAAAATTTTAACACATTTGGTTTTAATTTGGCTTTGCACACGCTATTCAAAGTTTGTATGGGAATTAGTATGAAGAATCTCAAACTTACATTTCCAGATCCCTAACATCTTGATATTATGTCCTTAAACCAAATCTTATATACATTCATATAGTGTAAGTTGTTAACTATCAAAATGCCGAAGATAGCTGACATGTAAATTTTATACAAAAATAGTTATTCAATCAAACATAAAATACACACTTTAGGTATGATGTTTTATTCTTGTTTTTGTTTTCTTATTATTTATATGTTTTTTATATTTTATATTCATATATTTTATGTATTTTATTTTATTTATATTATTATATATATTTTATATATTTTATATTTATATATTTTATATACATTACATATGTTTACTTCTTATTATTATATTTGATGAATAACTATTTTTGTATAAAATTTACATGTAAGGTATCTTCCGCATTTTGATAGTTGACAACTTACACTATATGAATGTATATAAGATTTGGTTTAAGGACATAATATCAAGATGTTAGGGATCTGGAAATGTAAGTTTGAGATTCTTCATACTAATTCCCATACAAACTTTGAATAGCGTGTGCAAAGCCAAATTAAAACCAAATGTGTTAAAAATTTTTAGGGACTATCAGGACCTAAATTGGCGTCGATTAAGATTAGGGGAGCAAATATTTCAAATTTTGCATCACCCTATTGTACAGCCTTCTTCTGAAAGAGCCAAATCGATGTATTTTGATGGACGATGAAACGTAAGATAAATTGGACAACAGCGCTCTTCCAGCCAGAGCAAGAATGTACGCGATAAAACGTACGGTACACAGAGAAAAATAATGAATTTCAACAAGCGCGTAAAATTTCCCTTCGTTCAATAACAAGCCAAACGATATTGTTTGCAATCTTTTATACGCCATGCAACAATGTTTGCAATTTTTCATACAATAGGCTAGATTCAGGCGTTATCTGGCTTAAATTTACATGAAAAATCCCATTATTTTCTGCCAAATCTAACAATCTTTTATGGGCATTAGATAACGCAGAAAATTACACGTTTCTTTCTATCTGTGTGCATAAGAACCAAAAAGTTCGAAAAGGAGGTGTTGATATGGCAGATGATTTTTTCTTGTGATATGAAGAATTTCACAACCGGCCCAACAAATAGTGAGGATTTAAGCAAGAAGTGCATTAAAAAACGACGTATCTACCGAAAGCATACTGTTCCTCATAGTTTTGGCCGGATCTATCACTTGCTCACTATACTGCTGCTACTTAGGCAGTTCTCAAAGAGAAAAATATGCGTTTTGTCGAAAAAGGGCAAAACTCACTGAACTACGACCCATTGAAGGATACTGGGCAATTATTAAACGGCATCTCAAGAAGGATGGACAAGAAGCTAGGTTCATTGACAATTCGAAAAAAAATGTGGTCAAGTAAGTCAAAAGTCACGGTGAAAATTGTGCAAAACCTCATGGGAGGTATCAGGAGTAAGGTTCGAGAATTCTTCAGGAAGGTTTCTACATGTACATCAATCTCGTTGAAAAATAAGTGCCCACTTTATTGAAAAACAAATCTCTAATCGAGGTAACCTGTACTTAATTATCAAGAATACCGTATAGGCACCATACTTTGCGCGGTTCCTAATGCGCAATTTTACGTGTATATTTGGTCGTATCTCGAGTTTAATGAGTTTTTTGAAATATGTTTGCTTAATTCATTTCCCTAGGTAATGTGAGGCATTTTTTGCAGTAGTAAAATTTTTCAAATTAAGATGGCAAAAATGATTAAGATGGCGAAAATGATTGACTGCGCAAAGTTAGGAACCGCGCAAAGTATGGGGACTCCACGGTACCTATAAACGATAATAATGAATACCTGCAGAAGCCTAAAGAAGCAATGGTGATGGTAGATTGCGAATTATAAGGCGGATCAAGAAGTGTTGGTTGTCCTGTGCCATCACTGGAAAGAGAGGATTAATATTACGAAAACGAGGTTATTTGTATTACCTCCCATTTCAGAAGAATTAACAACCGATCTACAGGTACTGTTTTACCGATAAAATCTTACTCATGATCCAATTTATGCCCATGTCTCTCAAAGGTACGTTAGCAAGCAGTTTGTTGAATATCAATCGTTTTATTAGCAGCAAAATTATCTCGTAAATGAAAAAAATATTTAACACAGTTGATTTAACTCGGATGTTTCAAAACATGTTGACCAGTATTTACAAATAGAGAAAACAATTTCCAAATGTCCACTGAAATTAAAACTCAAAGCTTTAGATTTTTATAATGTTGACATGATACTTTGATTAAAACGTATAAACAATGCCATTTGTTGTTGAAGAAATCCCTCCCAGTAATAACGCCATTTGTTTTAAAATTACTCACTTTAGACCGAATTCTTATTCCGAATCTTCACGCTGGTACTGCTCCGTCAAAACTGAAAACACTAAATACTCCAGCTAAAATATTGCCACGTTGCACAATCCACGTCAGCAAATAAACCCGCGTTCACGATCAACACTCTTCTCTGATTTTGATGTCCTACTCATTTCAAGTTACGAACCGTCCGGCGTGCAGATTAGAACTAACCAGAAGTAGAGAAAATGTATGCACACATTTGGTTAGCATCAGGAAGAAATGTAAACTAACAAACGTATGTAGTAACAATGTATATGCCTCCTTCGCACTTCGTGCTTTAATGTGTATGCCGCTGATGTGTGTGCATGTTATTTTCACAAGATTTTTCCCACTCATTTCATCGTTCCACTGTAGACTCAGTACGCATATTGGCCGCGACGATCACAAATGTCGACGATAAGGAAGCAACTAGAAAGTCAGATTCCAGCATCTCCTACAAACATTCTGTTTCAGTATACATATATGCTATGGATTAGTCTGCTGAGTAGCATATGCAATAATAGTTAGCGTTTTTACATTGACTCACACTATGGGGCATATGGAAATCTTATGTCGTTTACGCTGAGCGGACATCATGTTATGTTTGTTCTCGTTAGATTCGTAACTATGTTAGTCAAAATCATTTAACTTTGCATGAGATACCATAAAATATTGAATTTGTTTAGGAAAAAAGTAATGCCGACAAACAGGGTAAATTCAGTTCTCTTCATAATGTTCACGTTTAATACGATCAATTTAAACATCTCCAGTACAGTGAACTAGTCCATTGTAACAAGGTAAAAATATGTTCTAATATCAACCAGAAAAATGTAATCAAGATACACTTATAACTTATAAGAACTGGTCAGTCTGAACAAGGCATTTACTAGCAAGTTATAATTGTTATAATCGTTTGTGGTGGAGCATTGTAGTTACAGTTTGCCCAAAAATACGCACATACAGTGCTAGACATTTGTATAGCCGCACCTAATAAATTAGAATATTTTCCGATGATTTAATAGAACGCGGTTTTTGGGTTGAGTAAATTTTCTACGTATTAGTGCTACAACTAAAACGCTTTGATGGAAAGAACATTCATCTTACTAACACACATACCTCTGCGGTATTGAAGGATGTAAATAATCAAACGACATTTCCACCCTAGATATATGTAAAGCGGCTTAAAAATTGCATTTTATTTAACACGTACGTCCCCAACCACTCTGAAACAGAAAATTTCAAATTTAAACTTGATGATACCATAAACCCAAAAGGGTCGGTGATGATACTCCATCGTTCGCTATCGGATTTTGATGCGATTTTCAAACTTCATATCAAACTTCATGATTTAGCAAAACTAGGTCATCAGAAGACATTTTGAGGTTTTCTGACCATACTGGCTACTTAGGGAGGCCCTGCGAAATCCTAGTTTCTCCGGTAAAGTGGACATATTCTTTTCTAAAACCTGGCTTGCGACACTTTATCTTCGGAGGACATTTTGAGGGTTATAATATAGTCAAATTGGCCAGTTCCTCCGGGAAAGAGGCCATATTCAAATCGTTACCGAAACCAGGCTTGCGACATATCAAACTTCATGATTCATCATGAAACTTTCATGATGCCTTCGGAGGACATTCTTTGGGTGTCTGACCATAGTGGCCCTACAAGATCCTCCTGAAAAGTGTCCAAATTGAAATCATTTCCAGAATTTGGCTTGTGACATATCAAATTTAATGATTTTGCAAAACTTTGTCTTTGAATCGATATGGATCAATATCCTTTTCCACCCAGGCTGAATCCGGATCCGCGATGCTCATATTATCAGATTGCGAGTCATTCAAAATTTTGCACAAAAATAATTCACACTATCGAACAAAACAAAAACAAAAACGAAAATCCCATATCAACCGCAAAACCACAATATTTGTTTTTTTTTTTTTTTTTTTTTATCTAGTTCATTTATTTGGGAGGCTCAATTGCGTTAGCTTTACGGAGCCGATAATTCATTGATTTTTGTATAACGTAATGACTTAATACTAGGATTAGTAGGACTTGGGCCGTTTACTCGCGGTTTACCCGAGGTTAAAACAGGTGACATATTTTTGGGATGGGTTGGAAAGAGGAACATGGAAATAGGATTCTTTAGTCTCATCAGATAGTTGTCGCCAGCACAATAACTTGGTGCGGAATGGTCAGGGCTCCATTTTGTATTCTACCGGATGTGGTTACCATTGGGCGACGATGAGACTCCTCCGATGTCGGAACAAAACAAACACAAACTAATGAATAAAGAAGAACAAAAACATAAGCAGATTAAATTCTTATACTAGACATTTGAAGAAACACATAAATCGATTGCATATAGCACAGATCGCGAGATCCTAACACATCTCTTATAGGAACATAAGGTTGTCTTCCTTGGGCCTCTAGGGTATTCAATAGTTGTGTTCTGGCGGCGTAATTATCCGTGCATTGCCAGACTGCGTGATCGATGTCATCATAACCGTTTCCACACCGGCAAAGATTGCTGTCCACGAGGTTAATTCGGAAGAGATGTGCATCTAACTTGTAGTGGTTGGACATAAGTCTACTCATCACACGGATGAAATCACGGCTAACGTGCAGGTCCTTAAACCACGCCCTCGATGAAACAATAGGAATGATGGAATGTAACAGCCGTCCTAGATTTCCGGTGTCCCAATCGGTTTGCCAACTCGAAAGGGTACTCTGACGTACTAAATGGTAAAATTCATCGTGTGAAATTTGTCTATCATACAAATCGCCTTCCTGGGCGCCCACCTTTGCGAGCGAGTCCGCTTTCTCATTGCCTGGGATTGAGCAATGTGAAGGGACCCATACAAAGGTAATCAAATATGATCTTTCGACCAGCGCACTCATCTGTTCCCTTAGTTTTGAAAGGAAATAAGATGAGTGTTTACTAGGTTTCGTCGACCGAAGAGCCTCAATCGAACTGAGGCTGTCCGAGAAGATGAAGTAATGGTCTGCGGGCATGTTGGAAATCATCCCCAATGCGAAGTTGATTGCTGCCAGCTCAGCAACATAAACAGAACAAGGTTCCTGAAGTTTGTGGAAGGCGCTAGAGTTTTCATTGAAGACACCGAAGCCAGTGGATCCATTGAGGCGAGACCCATCAGTGAAAAACCTTTTTTCGGAATTGACGTGTTGGTACTTTTCTGTAAAAATACGCGGAATAATAATAGAACGAAGTGGATCCGGAATCCCATGAGATGCTTGTTTCATGGAAAGATCATAATGAATTGAGGAACTGCTATAGGTGAAGTGAGCACGGTCTGGAGTATAGCACGGAAGACACATATCCGACGATATGTAGTGGTGGTAGATTCTCATAAATCGAGATTGTGTGTTCAGCCCTAACATTTCTTCAAAATTGTCTATTACAAATGCGTTTTTCACTCCACATTTGATTAATATTCTGAGCGAAAGCTCCCAGAACCGATTCTGGAGGGGTTTTACGCCTGCCAGAACTTCAAGACTCATGTTATGCGTTGAGTGCATACAGCCAAGAGCAATACGCAGACAACGATATTGAATTCGTTCCAATTTTATAAGGTGACTTTTTCTTGCCGAGAGAAAGCAAAAAGAGCCATACTCTAGAAGAGAGAGAATAGTTGTTTTATAAAGAGTTATGAGGTCTCCCGGATGAGCACCCCACCATGTGCCACAAATTGAACGGAAAAAGTTGATCCTTTTCTGGCATTTTTGCTTCAAATACGTAATGTGGACATTCCAAGTGCACTTTGAATCAAACCAGACCCCAAGGTATTTGAAAGACAACGATTGAGTAATGTTTCTGCCCAAAAGATTAAGCTGCAGTTGGGCTGGATACCGCTTTCGAGTAAACACTACCAGTTCAGTTTTCTGCGGTGAAAAATCAATCCCCAGACTCCTAGCCCAAGAAGATAGGTTATCTAGGGAATTTTGCAATGGTCCTTGCAAGTTGACGGCATGTGAGCCTCTTAAGGAAACCACACTGTCGTCAGCAAGTTGTCTTAGCGTGCATTGTTCTGCCAAACAATTGTCAATATCTTTGACATAAAAGTTATAAAGAAGGGGACTTAGACATGAGCCTTGGGGCAGGCCCATGTAACTAATTCTGGAAGTTGTCAGTTGTCCAAGTGAAAAGTTCATTTGTTTTTCTGACAGCAAATTGTACAAAAAATTATTTAAAATTCCGGGAAGTCCACATCTCTGCAGATTATCTGACAGAATTTCAATGGAAACTGAATCAAAAGCCCCCTTAATGTCCAGGAATACTGAAGCCAGTTGCTCCTTGTGCGCAAAAGCCAGTTGAATATCTGAGGAAAGCAGCGCTAGACAATCATTTGTTCCTTTGCTCTTACGGAACCCAAACTGTGTATTTGATAGCAAGTTATTCGATTCGACCCAGTGATCGAGCCTTCGAAGGATCATTTTCTCCAACAATTTCCTAATGCACGAAAGCATAGCAATCGGACGGTATGAGTTATGATTAGACGCTGGTTTGCCAGGCTTTTGAATGGCTATCACTTTGACCTGTCTCCACTCAGGCGGTACGATGTTGTTTCGAAGTAAGGAATTAAATAGGTCTAGCAAGCGTCTTTTTGCGATATCTGGGAGATTTTTCAGAAGATTGAATTTTATCATATCGCTTCCGGGGAGGAGTTGTTTGATGAAAGAAGAGCCATAGAGAATTCCAGCATTGTGAAGGGTCTGTCCAGAGAGCCGCCACTTGGAGACGTTTCTCGAAAAATATGTTTTGCTGGAACAGAATCCGGACAGACCTTTTTCGCGAAGTCGAATATCCATCGGTTGGAGTATTCATTACTCTCATTAGTAGATGAGCGGTTACGCATGTTGCGAGCCACCCTCCACAAGGTGGTCATTGAGGTTTCTCGTGAGAGTCCCTCGACAAAATTTCGCCAATAAGCTCGTTTTTTTGCTTTGAGAAGTTGTTTGAGCTGTGTTTCCAGCTTTGAATATTCCTCGAAGTAAGTGGAAGTCATGTGTCTACGAAAAGCTTTGAAAGCGTCAGATTTTTGTGAATACAATTTTGTGCATTCATCGTCCCAGCCAGGTGTGGCTGGTCTCCGTTGAAGGGTGCACTTGGAACTTTTCTTTTTGTGCTTCCAATGAACTTTTGTAGATCAGATCGGCAAGGAATCGATATTCTTCTAACGGTGGAAGTGTATCGACGGATTCAGTACCGATTGTTACCGCCGTTGCATATTTTTGCCAATCGATGTTCCTTGTTAGGTCGAACGGAACTCGAGATGGCTCTGAAGGTTGAGGGCCACACTTAATTGAAATGATAATCGGTAAGTGATCGCTACCATGGGGATCATTGAGAACTTTCCACAGGCAATCCAATGAAAGCGATCTTGAACAGAAAGATAGGTCGAGTCTGCTTTCTTGAGCAGGAGGTTTAGGTATGCGTGTCGCTTCACCAGTGTTCAAAATTGACAAGTTGAAATCGTCACATAAATCGTAAAAGATAGCCGCCCTATTGTCATCATATAGGTCCCCCCACCCAGTACCATGGGAATTCATGTCACCCAGAATCAATACAGGGGACGGTAAAATAGAAACTAAATTCCAGAGTTGACTGCGGCTAATAGAAGTTCGAGGAGGAACGTAAACTGAAGCTATGCAAAGATCTTTATTTTTTGCAGTTACTTGACAAGCGACGATTTCGACGCCTGAAAGAGCTGGTAGGGAAATTTTATAGAAAGGGTAGCACTTTTGATCCCTAAAAGCACTCCTCCATAAGAATCGTCTCTATCCAGGCGTATAATGTTAAAATCGTGGAAGTTGAGTTCATTGTCTGAAGAAAGCCATGTTTCACAAAGAGCAAATACATCACAATCGGAATTGCGAACTAAAAATTTGAACGAGTCTAGTTTAGGCACCAGACTACGGCAGTTCCATTGTAGTACAGTGATCATATCTCCGATCTGGTTCGACGAATTATCCATCGAAAGATATGATCGATGCAATGAGGGGCCAAGAAACAGTCAATTGCTTAAGGTATGATTCAAATGTCGGAAGCAAGGCAGAAACTAAGCTTCTAAGAGGGTCTTGAATATTGAACATGTCTAAAATGAATGCCACAATGTCCGAAAAAGCTACCAATCCTCTATCGGACTTGGATTCCTTTTGAAAAGATTGAGGAGTAGCATTTTTATTGTTATTATTCGTTTTAGGCAATGGCGGAAAGTCCATACTGCATCCAGGAGTTAGTGCAATAGGAACCCTCGGTTTTACAATTTGTTCCCCATTTGCCTGGAAATTTTGCAATCTTTTGGAGGTGACTTTTGTTACCTTGCGGCGCACTTTCGGAGAAGAACGTTTCCTTTTCGAGGATCCGGGTGCGTGTACCACCGAAGAGTCACCTTCATCAGATACGTCAGAGTCCGATTCTTCAGCTGACAAAATCGAAAATTGGTTTTCGTCTTGAGCGGCTGTTGCAGACTTAAGCATTTCTGCATATGTCTGCCTGGAGCGTCCAGTAATGGAACGCTGCACTTTATCAGATTGCCATTTGTACCGTGGGCACTGCTGCAAAGAGTGAGGATTCTCACCACAATAAACACATTTCTGCACAGCTTGTGTGCAAGAATCCTCAGTGTGGTTTTCACCACACTTGCCACAACGGAATTTGTTTCCGCAATGACTGGCAGAATGTCCCAGTCTTTTGCAGTTGGTACAATTATATACCCTTGGTCTATACAGGCGCACCGGGAAAAAAGCTCCATCCAATTTAACATAATTTGGGAGAACGGAACCGGCGAAGGACACCCGAAACGAGTCTGAAAGTTGATAGACCTTTTTTCGTCTTGCAACGATGCTGAATGTAGTTGTTTTACATCCAGAATAGTTACAAGTTCACGAGCGACTTTAGAGTTCTTGAAACAGCCAGAAGCTCGTTTCAGGTCCTCGACCGTCAGACTCGTATCGGAGACAACGCCATCGATCTCCACATCTCGCGAAGGGACATACACACAGTATTCGATATTGAATACCTCGTGGTCAGCAATCTTATTAGCTATTTCATAGTTCGGCGCTTCTACACGCAGTCTATTAACCCTCTCTTTATGTATAGAGACACCAGGATACTTACGCAGCAACTCTCTTGAAATGTCGAGAGTTTTCAACGGTTTATCTTTGGGCCGAAAAAAGACAACCCAAGGTCCCTTTGAGAACGGATGGTAGTGCTTTATGCGTGTAACTTTGACCTCAGAAGAGGTCATAGTTATGCACAAGAAAAAACACAATCACACAAAAAAAAAAACAATCGAAAGCAAGAAAAAAAAAAAAAGAAAAAAAAATACCTTCACCAATCAATTTAATTAAATGCTAACAAAAAAACGTGTTGCAAACACCATGCAGCATAAAAAAAAAAAAAAAAAATTATGCGAAAAAAAAACTTATAACTAGTGGCAATAATCGGGCCTACCACCCTATTCAATTTTATCGTTTCTCCCCTCTACGGGGGAGAGACAAACACGCACGCTGCTGCCAAGCAAAACAACACAACAATAGCTGTTCCCTTTGCACTGAGCTATTCAATTATATTTAGCCGGTGAACAACCTTCGCCGATCGACCGGATAGCAGCACGTAGAACAGTTGCCTGCTGCTATGATGAACCTTTATTGAGATCGATGATTTGTTTTCAATAAAGATGCACTGTTGCACTATACTAGAGTTCGGTTGCACTCTACCAATTAGATCCGATTAGCGGTCTAAATGGCGAGCTTCCGTCCTTCGAGCACTACCAGCTCAACACTTGAAAAAAACCACACGGGGAAAAAAAACCACTTATGCACGGGTGTTCTGGTGAGACACGGCACGTCTTGTCCGGCTCAGCGCTCGATACGGAATGTCACAATATTTGTTTTGACATAAGCTCTTCAAACTATGGTTGTCTCAGCTAGCGGTCCATGCCCCAACGGCCCCAACTAAACAACTACTTTTTACAAAAGGATACTGTCGAGCTGGAAACGACACGACCAAAGCGTAACGAAATTCAGAAAAAAGTGCGAAGAGGACGGACGGATTAGGGTCGGGTGGGGCAAAAGTGCCATACGGGGCAAGAGTGCCACCTGCTTTTATTTACCTGCGGATTCTGATACATATGATCGATCTGTGTTTTTAATGGGATGCTGTAAGAAGTCCTTGCAATATACTGTATCAAATTTGTTATGTATAAAGATACGCATTTTATCGCAAATTATCCGAAAATGTAAAAGGTGAAGAAAATGCTTCAAATATTATAATAAAACACGAGCACAAAATAAGCGTTTTTGCAATTTTCTTCGCAAGAGCCCAAACAAATTCAACTTAGACCTTATGGTACAGTCATTCGTTAAGCCTCCCCATTATCAAAATACTTTTTGTTAGTTATAAATCCAAAAAATATCAATATTTTAACTCATCTACTCTGCTGGGGCAAGAGAGCCATACTTGCACGGGGTAAAAGAGCCATAGTAAACAAGTCGTAATCTAACCTCAAAAAGTTTTCGTCGCGGAGTAAAGTTGTGAAGTGATGGTGCGCAATTACAAACGAAAGTCTTCGCGTAAAGCGTGGATGGAATCGAATATGGTCGCGGCCATACGATCTGTGCAAATATTAGGGACTTCAATACGAAGAGCAGCTGAGGAACACGGTGTCCTTCGAAAAGCTCTAGCGAAATATGTGCTGCAATCGCTGGAACCTTCATCACAACATCTGGGACGTTTCGAGCCAGTTTTCTCGTCGCAGCAGGAACAGGAACTTGTTGACCATGTTCTCAAGCTGGAAAGAATACTGTATGGAATAAACTGCCACGATATGCGCAGTCTTGCTTTTCAGCTTGCCGAAAAAAACGGAACAAGTTACCCATTTAACAGCGAAACTGGGTTAGCTGGAACCGATTGGCTACGATGCTTCCGACTCGTCATCCTGAATTGACGCTTAGAGTACCCGAAGCTACATCTGCAGCTCGTGCCCAAGGGTTTAACCTGGTTGCGGTTGATATATTCTACGATCTTCTCGACGACGTCACTGGTTCCGGAAAATTTGCACCCAGCAGGAACCTACAACGTAGACGAAACTTCTGTTTTGACCGTATGTTTGTAGAGCAATGATGTTTTTTATATTAATTTGTAAACATAGATTATTGTTTCACAGGTTCAAACCAAAAATTCCAGAGTACTAGCTCTTCGGGGACGTCGCCAAGTAGGAGGAATAACTTCTGGAGAAAGGGGCGTACTGTCGAAAGCATGTTTGTGCATGTCAGCCACTGGACAGTTCATTCCACCGATGCTGATCTTCCCAAGGCAGCGCCTCACTGATCAGCTAAAACAAGGAGCTCCTCCGGAGACAATTTTTAGCTGCAACGCTAGCGGATGGATGGCGACGTCCGACTTTAATGTGTGGTTCGACCATTTTTTAAAGCACAGCCGGCCAACAGCATCTGATCCCGTTCTTTTGCTACTTGATGGACACGTGTCTCATACGAAGAACTTAGCGTGCTTGGAAAAAGGTCAAATGAATCATGTAACGGTTATCAGCTTTCCTCCGCATTGCAGCCACCGGCTTCAACCGCTCGATGTCAGCTTTATGGCTCCTCTGAAGAGCCACTTTTCGAAGGCCATTGAGAAGTATTTGCGTAACAATCCTGGTAAGGTCGTTACCGTAAATGTGATAAGCCAGCTCTTGGGTACCGCTTTTTTGCAAACATGCTCTGCATCCATTGCAGTCAATGGATTTCGGAAGACTGGCATTGTTCCGTTCAACCGACACCTTGTCGAAGATGATAGCTTTGCCCCGGCGGACGTCACGGATATTGACATGTCCATCCCTACACCGGAAACACTGGGAAAAGACAAGGATATCAATGATATCACCAATATTTCCCAGAGCGATGAAAAGGGTCCATTTCATGGATTCAGCACCGAAAGTTTGAAAAAACCAGACATTCCAAGTCGTTTCAAGGAGATGGACAAGGAGAACATCGTAAAATATCAGGATAAGGGATCGCAGTTTGCAATAGGACCAGCTATCATACATCCGATACCGAAAACAAGCACGAGGAAAATCGCTAGCGGAAAAACTAGGAAACGTGAAAAGGCTGCAGTTTTGACGTCGAGCCCCTATAGGTCGGCATTACGCCGTTCGGGACATAGGAGAGCTCAAAAAAGCTGACAAGCGGATGGCTAAACCAACTCCGAAAAGGCAACGCGTGGCCAAAGCTGCTAAGAGCGATGTATCGCAAGATTCGTTGTGCGATGCATGCGGATCGTCGTTCAAACTGTCCAGGAACGGAGAAGGGTGGACAAAATGTGGGCGTTGTGCTGCATGGTACCATAGCTGCATACACCTTGCTTGCCCGGTTTGCATTTAATTTCAGTTTTACAGTTATTGAACTAATATGTTATGTTTTATCAGTTACTTTAAAGCAAAAAATAAATTTGTTATTATTCTTTTTAACTGATCCTTTAGAAAATATATGAATAAAAAGTATCATCATTGTTAAAATCTCTTATCTCTGCAGCTAAGGGAACAGCCACTTATTACGTCACACAGAAAAGGACCATTTACAACCCTCCTCACTCCTTGATGATTTTTATTTTCATGGACCTAACATTTTTTTTTATTGTTACGCCCTCTCGCCCTAGTAACGTCATTTATTAACGCTCCCTTAGTTAATAGTGATGCATGAAGAATATGTACCATTTCATTGTAAAATTATGATGACTTTCCTGGTTTCATACTATATGGCTGTTTTGCCCCATGAGAGTGGAACTTTTGCCCCACCATGTTTTATAGTCCATGTTTATGCAGCTTATGAATTTTTTTTTTTAAATATTCAACATTCACTGATTCAATTGTAGTAACAACAGGCTTAAGGTAAAAAAGTTTAAGCTTCATTGTACATCATTCATGTTTTTGAAATGTTAAGTTAAGCTTATTTATTGAACGATAAGCTGGTGGCACTCTTGCCGCACCCGACCCTACATAACTGAGGCGAGGTCTACTATTTTCAATCAATCCTACGAGCATAGTTGGTTGGAAAAGATTTGAATATAGCTTCTTTCCGGAGGTACTCGGATTCCGCAAGGCCTCCGAGCCTTAGTGGCCAGTATGGTCAAACACCCTGAGAATGTCTTCCAATGGCAAAGTTTGCAAAATAATGAAGTTTCATATGAGGCAAGCCAGGTTTCGGTAACGATTTGAATATGGAATATGGAATGGAATATGGAATATGGAATTACCAAGTCACTTTTAGCGTGACATAATTAATGGACGTTCCCTAATAAAGCCAAATGGCAAAAGTTTGAACTCTTCAATAAGAAAAGGCGCGGCCGTGTATGGCACAGACAAGAAGAGGAGCTTTGGGAACGACATATTCAAGGCACGGTAAAGCTTGGGGAGGTAACGTTATGGTTTCGGGGTGTTTTCCTTGGGCTGGAGTGGGGACTCTTGTGAAAATCGATGGGATTCTGACTGCAGATTCCCACATCAGTATTCTGCGAGAAAAACTAGAGGTATCATTGATTAAAACAGGGATGGAACACGTGTTCGTGTTCCAAAACCTGCACAACTTAGTAGAGAGTATGTAGTGTAAAACAACTGCATAATATAACATAATTTTGGCCAACTCCATAATTTATCCAGCCTGCCCAAAGTGTTCGATTTGATTCCGGGTTGCTGCTGCTGCTTCGATGGTATTTGACTGACGAAGCGAGTCAATCTCAAAATCGCTTTGTTCTCAATCAATTAAGATGGCTGTTACAGCTGACATCATATCAAGCTGAACAATGCTTTAGGTCCTAAGTAACATTGTGTTCGCGATTTAGCTCAGTTGGATTGGTTTTCAGATGGATTTTTGGCGCATCAAATAATATTCGCGTGCACTTGATACAAAGCGTTTTTTCAAGACAAAAAATGTACTCTCTAATATATGAATGAGAATAATCTCTTCTCTCTCAGTGCTCGTGTCGATGGGTTCTTCAAAGTATCGCAGCGCGACGCATCATTCTCCCCCCGTTGAGTCCTCTGGCTCAACCGAAGGAAGTAAACAGATCTTCGTTACAGCTCGTCGAAACTCGGATGTGGCCGTCTTGATGGTAACCACTCGTACGATCCCATCAGCTCCAGGATGCGTTGCAACAATGCGTCCAATACACCATTGATGCGGTGGAGTGTTATCCTCCTTGAGTACCACCATTGCACCAACCTTGATGTCCGTCACTCTGCTATGCCATTTGGGTCGAGATTGTAGGTGGTGCAAGTACTCAGCCGACCAGCGCTTCCAGAAATGCTCTTTCATCAGTTGAATATGCTGCCAACGGTTTAGTCGACCAATCTTCACCTCGTCGTATGAAGGCTCCGGAATGCTCAAGGCCGGTCGCTGAATAAGGAAGTGTGACGGCGTCAACACTTCGACATCGTTAGGATCATTGGAAACTGGAATAAGGGGCCGGCTGTTCAGGATCGCTTCGCACTGCGCCAAGAACGTCGACATTTCTTCGAACGTCAGTTTGGTTTTGCCAACAACTCGCTTTAGGTGGTGTTTTGCTGACTTCACGCCAGCCTTCCAGATACCACCGAAATGAGGGCTACGTGGAGGTATGAAATGCCATTGGATCCCTTTTGAGACGCAGAATTCAGTCAGCCTTCTCTGGGTAGCCTGGTCCTCGAAAAGTTGGCGCAGTGCCGCTACCTCATGATCGGCACCGACGAACGTCGTACCCTTATCGGAATACAGATTAGCAACCATACCTCGGCGACTTATAAAGCGTTGCAGAGCAGCAATGAAATTTCCGGCCGTCAAGTTTGAAACTACCTCCATGTGTATGGCCTTGGTGGCCATGCAAACAAACACGCAAATATAAGCCTTGTATACAACGGTCTTCCTTCCTGCTTCCTTCAAGAAGATTGGGCCCGCATAATCGACTCCCGTGTTCGAAAATACAGGGGCTGGATTAATTCTGTAATCCGGCAAATTTCCCATGTACTGAGTTACAGGGTGAGGGTTATGACGACAGCAGACGTGGCATTTGGAGATGATTTTCTTTATCAGCATCTGCGCGTTGATAGGCCAATATCGCTCACGGATAATCGACAACAATCCGCGCTGTCCGACGTGAAAGTTGTCCTCATGTAATTGCCGAATGAGTATGGCGGTCACATGGTGCCTCTCGGGTAACAGGATCTGGTGTCTTCAGTCATATGGGATCGAGGAATATTTTAACCGGCCTCCGACTCTGATCAAACCGTTCGTGTCTATGAATGGGGCCAGTCCGCTATACCTGTTTCGCTTCTTCCCGTCGCTGACCAGGGCACGAACAAGTCACCAAACTCCTCTTTCTGCACCAGCTTCATAATGGCACGAAGTGCATCTGTCATCTTTTGCACCTTGAGCTCTGAAGTGTCACGTATCTTAGTGTGGACGTTTTTGTAGAATCTCAATACATACGCCCACGCTCTGTGCAGTCGTTGAAAGTTACTCAATCTGGTCATAGCAATCTGCGGCTTCGTTTGTACAGTGGTAGCAACAACCACCGTTGGTTTGAGCTCAGGTAGCTCGTTGTCATTCAGCTTAATTTTACCACCGTCGTAATTTGGAGTCGGTTGCCACAAAGAAGAAGAAGATTTCCACCACATTTCCATAGACAGAATTTCGGTTGGCAACACCCCTCTCGAAATCAAATCTGCTGGGTTTTGTTCTGATCGGACGTACTGCCATTGATAGGTTTGCGTCAGTTCGAGTACCTCGGCAACACGATTTGAAACGAACTGGTTCAAAGCAAGCGGTAATTTTTCCAGCCAGCATAACACCACTTGCGAGTCGAGATGAAGTGTCACACTCTTGAAAGGGATTCCCATTGCGGCTATCGTTTTGTTCACAAGTCGAGCAAGAAGCAAGGCTCCGCACAACTCCAGGCGTGGAATCGTCATTGGCTTGAGGGGTGCAACACGAGATTTGCTGCACACCAGATTGACATCAATCGTTCCGTCAGAGGAGATGCACCTTGTGTACAAGACTGCCCCATATGCACGTAGTGACGCATCTGCGAATCCGTGAAACTCGACTTGTTTTGCGTCACCCATGACAACGCATCGTTTTTTCTGAAAATTGTTCACCAGTGGCAGCTGTGTACGGAAGTCGATCCACATTCTCATTTGTTCCTCCGGTAATTCATCATCCCATTTCAATTTCAGCCGCCACAAATCCTGCATTAGCATCTTTGCTGTCGTGATTACTGGCCCGAGATATCCACATGGATCGAAGAGGAGACCAACTGCGGACACTTCTCTTGGTCGGAATCTTTTCGTCGAGCGGAGCAACGTTGAACCGGAAATAGTCCTCGTGTTGATTCCAGATTAGACCCAGCGTCTTGATTACATCGTTGATATCAGCATCTTCGAACTTGGTTTGCGTTTCCTGTAGCTCTATCGGAATGCGTTTCCGAACGACTTCACTGTTGGAGCAGAACTTGTGGACTCCAAATCCAAATCGTCGCAGTATCTCCGTCAGCTGTTCGTAGATTTTGATTACTTCCTCGGCAGTATTTCCTCCGGTGAGAAAACCGTCAATGTAGCTGTTTTCTTCGACCACCTTCGCTGCAATAGGCAATTCCGTTGCTTTGTCCTTCGCCAACTGGATCAGAGAGCGCGTGGCCAGGTAGGGCGCGCTGAAACAACCATACGTAACAGTTGTTAGCTCAAACGTTGTGATTTCGTTCTTCGAATTGAACCAAAGGATCCGTTGATATTTCCGATCGTCCTTATGGATTTGTACCTGGCGATACATCTTTGGGATGTCTGCAGTTAACAACACCGGAAAGCAACAAAAACGCAAGAGTATCGTAATCAGGTCCCTTTGCACCGTTGGCCCTACCTTCAAGGCATCGTTCAACGAAAGACCGGATGAGGTCTTCGCCGAAGCGTCAAAAACGACACGGATTATCGTCGTTGAGCTGGACTCTTTGTACACAGCATGATGGGGTAGAAAATAGCCATCGACGGGATTGTCGAAGACTTCCACCATGTGGCCTAGGGCTTGGTATTCGGCCATGAACTCCGAATAGCGCATTCGTTTCGTTTTGTTGACAAAGAAACGTAGTAGCCGATCAAATTGACTTTGAGCTGTTTTCAAGGAATCGCCAAGTTGACCCTTGTTATCGTTGAATGGTAACTTTACAGTGAATCGACCTGTCTCGTCACGAAGGTGCGTTTGCTGGAAGTGTTTCTCGATGGCTTGCTCTTTTGATGTCAGGTGCGAGGCTTCCTGGGCCGTTTCCAGTTCCCAAAACTTTACTAAAATACGGTTGATCTGTTCTTCACGCAGGTTCAACTGACAGATGCCTCCTTGTGAACCAGGTGATTGCCCCTTCACTGGACCGCTGACGATCCAGCCCAGGTCGGTCTCAACCAACAGTGGAGCTCCGTTTGCAAGCTTCATGCGGCCATTCTTCACCAGGGCAAAGAAAAGCTCTGCACCGATGATCATCTGGACTTCCTTTGGGACGTGGAATGATGTATCCGCCAAGTCTACGCTCGTTGGGATGGACCAAGACCGGATGTCGACCTTCTTCATTGGTAGGTTGGTGGTAATCGCTGGCACCACCAGGAAATCTAAAATAGCGTTAAACGGATTGACACGAGAGCTGATCTTGGTGGTTAACTTGTACTTAACCCTGGTTTCAGCGTTGTTGAGTCCGCTGATCTGTAGGTTGATGTTTTCCATGGGCAAGTTCAATCGCTTGGCAAACGTTTCGGAGATCAGATTCGAGTCAGAACCCGAATCAAGCAGGACACGACACGGTAAGCTAATGTTACCGGATCCTGTCACAAGCACGTCTGCCGTTGAGAGAAGCACTTGTTGTTTCAGCATTAGTGACGTGGCGCAGTTTACTGAACCGGCTTGTACAGCCAGTTCTTGACGTTCTTCGGAATTCACAGGTTGTTCGCTGGGTGCACTATTGGACTGTTCAGCTGGCTTGTTGTCGTGGAGCAAGCTGTGGTGCTTCTTCTTACATGTCTTACACAACTTGTCGGTCAATCGTACGGTGGCCGCGTCGCAAACAGTTTAAACAAAGGCCAGCTTGTTTCACCTTGGCATACCGGCCGCTGACGTTGAGCTCTTTGAACTGGCCACACTTGTAGATAAGGTGATCACCGTTGCAGCAGTGACACGTCTCCTTGGTTTGCACAAAGTTTCTGGCTTGCGGAATCTTCTGTTCTGGTTTGTTCTTCTGCTTCGGGATGATTGATGATCGAGGTTCAGTGTATCCTGTCATTTTTTGCAAAATTCGGACACGTTCACGTAGATAATCGATCATTTCGACGTATGCGGGAAGTTCTTCTTGGGATAGCTGGGATTCCCACAACTTCCGTGTCTCCTTGTCTAGACGTTTGGCGATCACGTTGACTAGAATCATCTCCGCTAATACTTCAACCGGCAACTCACGGTTCTTAAGGGCATCAACATGTTTGGTGCAGGTGTCGACTAAAGGGCGATACGGTCAAAATTTGGTCAATATCAACTTGACGTATTTCTTTCAATTTTGCATTTAAAAAACCTGAACACCCCTCATTTTGAAGGTGTGTGTGTGTAGAATGTTGCTCCTATTTTGATTTTGGAATTCACTCTTCAGTTGTCAAAATGCCGTCCAAGCAAGAAGAGCAGCGTATCAAAATTTTGCTCGCGCATCGCGAAAATCCGAGCTACTCGCACGCAAAGTTGGCAAAATCGCTAAAAGTTGCCAAATCAACCGTTACAAATGTAATTAAAGTGTTTGGGGAACGTTTGTCGACAGCCAGGAAGTCTGGATCGGGGGGAAATCGAAAACCGGAAGCCGCTGAGACGACAAAGAGAGTTGCCGGTAGTTTCAAGCGAAACCCTAACCTATCTCTCCGAGATGCCGCAAATAAGCTGGGTGTATCGTCTACAACCTTGCATCGAGCCAAAAAACGAGCCGGACTATCGACTTACAAGAAGGTAGTGACTCCAAATCGCGATGATAAACAAAATACGACGGCCAAAGCGCGATCCCGGAGGCTGTACACGACGATGCTGACGAAGTTTGACTGCGTGGTAATGGACGACGAAACCTACGTCAAAGCCGACTACAAGCAGCTTCCGGGACAGGAGTTTTATACGGCAAAAGGAAGGGGAAAGGTAGCAGATATTTTCAAGCACACGAAACTGTCAAAGTTCGCAAAGAAATATCTGGTTTGGCAAGCCATCTGTACCTGTGGCTTGAAAAGCAGCATTTTCATAGCTTCCGGGACTGTCAACCAAGAAATTTACGTGAAAGAGTGTTTGAATAAATGTCTGCTGCCTTTCCTGAAGAAACACGGTTGTTCCGTACTGTTTTGGCCGGATTTGGCATCTTGCCATTACGGTAAAAAGGCCATGGAGTGGTACGCCGCCAACAACGTGCAGGTGGTTCCCAAGGACAAGAACCCTCCCAACACGCCAGAGCTCCGCCCAATTGAGAAATACTGGGCTATTGTCAAGCGGAACCTAAAGAAGACCAAAAAAACTGCTAAGGACGAGCAGCAGTTCAAGGCAAACTGGCTTTCTGCGGCGAAGAAGGTGGACAAGGTGGCTGTACAAAATCTGATGGCAGGGGTCAAGCGTAAGGCCCGGCAATTCGGATTTGGAAAAGCGGAAGCCTAACTGAATATTTTTCCTGAATTTTATACTAATTGAACTTGAAAAAGAAATTTAATTTGATTTTTTAAATAAACGATTTCACCGATTTACACGCGTTTTCCCTTGACCAAATTTTGATCGTATCACCCTTTAGCTTGCGTAGTTCCTCGCCGTTCTCCGTCGTCATTTTCGGCAGACTCAGCAAGGCGTCAATGTGCGTGTCGATTATGAGTCGTTCGTCCTCATACGTGTCCTCCAGCATTTTCCAGGCAGCCGAATAGTCGTTGTTATTAATGACATCCTGATCGATTTTCCAGGCTGCACTTCCGACCAAGGTGTTTTTCAAATGATACAGCTTGATAGCTGGCGACTCGTTCGAGTACCGCCCGTGCTGGTCTGGAACATGCACTTGAACGAGTACCAGCCTTCCAGATTACCATCGAAGGTTGGCAACGGAACATGCAGGTGATGTGGTAAATTCGGCGCAGCCGCCGGTTGCTGTGGGGGGTTATACGCGGGTGCTAAAGCGTTTAATTTGCCTCTTTCCTCCTTCACCTTCCACTCTGCAATTGCCGACTGGATCTTCACGTGCAGCTGATCGTACGGTTCTTCAATCTGGATGTTTTGAATCTTGAAATCTTCACGCTGATCCCGGGGGACTACATCGCAGATCTCCAAATAGCTTTTCTCCACTTCTTCATAACACCGTCGGAGGTTCTCCAGCTGCAGGTTCAGCCAGTGGATGCTTCTGTCTGGCTGCTCCATGCCGTCTCGGATCCGTAATAGCTTCTCTTTGGCCATATCACGACGATCGACCGCTTTCTCCAACCTCTGCGCCATAGCCTTTTTCTCTTGAGCTCTCGTTTTCAACAATTTTTGCACTTCTATGGATTCGTAACTCGTCGACTCCCCAATCAAAGCGTCCAGCAGATTTTTTGGGGTTATTTTCCGCGACACTTTTGGGGTTCGTTCTTCGCTCATTGATAAAGTTCACATCACTTTTTCTCCGGATAACGTGTATCGAACACGTTTGTATACGTTTCGCGAGCACACACAGAACTGTACGCCGCGTCGATTGGCAAAATGCCGAACATTTCCACACGGTGGAAATCGCCAAAAACTTCACTTTTCCGTCGGAATTGCACCAAAATCCAACGTAAAAACCATTAAAAAGTCTGTATCTGGTTCGAGTGGACCAAATGTTCGCGATTTAGCTCAGTTGGATTGGTTTTCAGATGGATTTTTGGCGCATCAAATAATATTCGCGTGCACTTGATACAAAGCGTTTATTCTTTCTTACTGGTTTTTCAAGACAAAAAATGTACTCTCTCTTCTCTCTCAGTGCTCGTGTCGAGGGGTTCTTCAAAGTGTCGCAGCGCGACGCATCACATTGAGAGATTCTCTTCGTCGACTTTCTCTTTGGTTAATAGCTTGTTTGTTGGGAATTATCGGAGCATACGATAAACACGCGCGAACCTTGACAAGTTCACTTTATTATCCTCTCCACTTCAAGTACAGTGTTCCCAGTTCCATCTTCAGATCACAACATATCTCCCTTTTTATATTGAAAGAACGAAAGAATTACTGATAGAAACATGGATAGAAATGTATAACAAATCAAATGTTTAGTGAGTAGTCATCAAAACGTTTTGGAATTCTCCTGTCTCTCTTTGGTCTTGGTCCAGGCCCTGGTTGGAATTCTGGACCCTCGTGTTCGGCCTCCTGCGCTGGTTCAAGTTGATCCTTTGGTAAACTTATTTCCGAATCCATTGGTCGAACAAATGGCTTAACGTGTGAAGTGTTTCTCTTGTACACGCGGCCATCCGCTGTTTCCAAGGTGAGGCTATTTCCGAACCGATCAATAACTTTCACTGGAGTTCCCAAAAACTTTGGAGCCAGCTTGTTATTGGGAACCATGTTTTTCATCAACACCTCATCTCCAACGACGATGCTTGATTCTTTGGCCTTCATCCTTTTATCCCAATTTTCCTTCGCTTGAAACTTCACAAGCCGGTCTCGATCTCGCATTTCGCCGTCGTCCAATTTCTCGTCTTGCAGATGTGGAATTAGATCCCGAAATCTCCTACCAAACATAAGTTGCGCTGGTGCCACTGCTGTTACGGAATGTGGTGTGATCGCATACATGTAAAGGTAGTCCTGTAGTGCGTCTTTCCAGTTAGTTCCGTTAAGTTGACTGATCTTCAACACCTTCAGGAAAGACCGATTCTGCCGTTCAATTTCCCCGTTCGCACTAGGCCAATACGGTGTTGTATGTACAAGTTTGATGCCGAGGTCAACGCAAAAGTCTTTGAACTCCTGACTTGAGAAATTTTTCGCGTTATCGAAGGTCAGCATGTATGGTAATCCCATTCTTGTGAAGTGCTGCTTCAATACACGAATGATGTCCTTCGAAGTCGTGCTTTTCATCGGGTCGGCAAGAACATATCGGCTATATAAATCGACCAGAACGAATAGATAGCTGCCATCAGGGAGAGGGCCCAGGAAGTCTCCCGCCAAATGTACCCACGGAGCCGAAGGAAGATCTCGAATTCTCAATGGTTCTGGTTTGTCATACGGTGCAACCATCTGACATTCCACGCATTCTCGACAATATTTTTCCACATCACCGTCTACTCCAGGCCACCATACCGCAACCCGTAGTCTACGCTTCATTTTTTCCCTTCCTGGATGGCCAGTATGCGCGAGGGTGAGGACACTTTGACGTAGTTTAACTGGAACCACCATCCGGCTTTTTCTGAGTAGAACCTCTTCAGCAAAGCAAAGTTCTGATTTGAACGCAGCATACCTTTTAATAGCTCCTTCCCAATGATCACTGTGCAACGCCTCTTTAACTTTTTGAATTTCGTCGTCATCTTTCGAGCACTGTATTACTTCGCCCATCGTAACTGCACCAGGTTTGCACACCTCCGCAATGGAACACAATATCAGCTCTGCTTGCTTATCAAAGGTCTCGTCCTTAGAGATTTCCGGAAGTCTTGACAAGGGGTCCGCGATGTTCACCTTTCCTGGCACGTGGACAATTGTATACCGAAAAGCCTGCATTCTCAGAACCCATCTTTCTTGTCTCTGGTTAGGCATGGATTTTTCGTTGAATATTGCCACCAGCGGCTTATGATCCGTTAGAACAGTAAACTCTAGTTCCTTCAGATACATCTGGTATCGCTCAGCAGCCCAAACGATTGCTAGAGCTTCCTTATCCAATGTTGGATACTTTTTCTCCGTTTTGGAAAGGCTTTTGCTGGCGTATGCAATCACTCGTGGTTTACCTTTGTCGGATTGCAATAGTACCGCTCCCAGACCGTGATCACTTGCATCCGTTACCAATGTTGTAGGGTATTTTGGATTGTAGTAACCAAGGTGTTTTGGGTTCGACAAGGACATTTTGATTTTCTCAAACGCTATCTTGGCATCTTTGCTCCAATGGAATTTGTTGCCCTTCAGCGTCATTTCCCGTAAAGGGGCGGAAATCGTAGAGAGGTTTGGGATAAACCTTCCTACGTAATTTACCAAGCCCAGGAAGCTGCGCATTTCAGTTGAATTTTGCGGTCGTCGAAATGATTGAATAGCGCTTACCTTATCGTTAACTGGGAGAATACCTTTTGCGGATAAGGTATGTCCCAGGAAATTAACTTCTTGAACTCCTATCTGGCACCTGTCCTCGTTGATAATTAGTCCGTGATCCTTCAATCGCTTCAGTACGGCTTTTACTCTTAAGTTGTGCTCTTCTCGCGTGGCGCCGAATACGAGGATGTCATCAATGAAAACCTTGATCCATTTGAGTCCTTTGAGAATGCGCTCGATCTCGCGCTGGAAAATTTCGGCTGCGCAACTCATGCCGAACATTAAGCGCTTATACCGGTAGTACGCAGTTGGGGTGACAAACGTGGTGATATCTCTCGATGCCGGAGATAGCTCAATCTGGTGAAAAGCCTTCACTAAATCGATCTTGCTGAAATAGTTGCATCCGTCCAGGTATGGCATAATTTCCTCAAACGTCGGGAGTGGATGTCGTTCGGGGATTATTGCACGGTTAGCACGACGCATATCGACGCAAAGTCGGACACTTTTTCCACCTTCCTTCGGGGTGACCACCAACGGAGAAGCCCATGTGATTTTCAGTGGTGCCGGCTCTATGATGTCTTGTCGCAAAAGGTCCTGAATCTTCTCTTCCACTAGATCCTGCAATGGTATTGGAAGCCTCCTGCAAGGTTGCTGCACAGGTGTCACCTTCGGGTCGAATTTCAGCTCCACTTGCAAATTCTTGATTTTTCCGATCGGCGGGTCCGGTTTTTCAGGCACAGCAAACACTTCACCACAAATTTTAAGAATACCCAGCTCGACTGAGGTGTCCTTGCTCAAAAGGTTTTCGCCTTCATCGCGATCCGTGACATAGATATTGTGATGAACCATTTTCGATCGCGTAGAAATATCAGTTTTGATGACACGTTGAACTCCAAACTTCCCATTTCCATAAACGGTAAGGCATTTCCGTGATCGCTTGTCGTAGCTCACTCTACATCCCTTGTCTTTCAGCATCTGCCAGGTCTTACGACTTACCACATTGACCTGTGCACCTGAGTCAATTATCCAATCCAACTTAACTCCTCCCGTGTACAAAGTTACTTTATCATGCTTGTCACCAGCCGTGCAGATTTGCTGAACGTCCGGTTCGTCGTCGTCACCATCGGATTCATATTCGCTGCTGCTCGATGAACATTTCACTGCTTCCTCCAGTTGTCGCACTTTCATGTCATTTTTCCTCGATGACTGCCGATGTTCTACCTTTGTCTTGCACATCTTCTTGAAATGTCCCACCAATTTGCACCGATCACAAACTTTTTTCCTTGCTGGACATTGCTTGTCGTTCGCGTAGTGTCCTCGGGCTCCACAACGAAAACAAACATCCTTCTGCCTGCTGCTCCTTACTTGACTGATGCTCGGTCGGTACTACGCTTTTCTGCATCTGTTCCTTGTTCCGCTTCACCGTTTCCAAAATTTGGGCCTCTTGAACAATTCCTGCGACGGTTATCAATTTCTTCTTCAGGATCATCTCCCGTAGCTCATCCGAGAGACAGCTATCGAAAATCTGTTCCGTAATTCTCATATCCAACGCTGGTCCGTATTCGCACAAGCGGCCTTGCT
The DNA here is from genome assembly GCA_034211315.2 of Aedes japonicus. NCBI lineage: Eukaryota > Metazoa > Arthropoda > Insecta > Diptera > Culicidae > Aedes > Aedes japonicus. The sequence goes on along the minus strand of JASCZW010007426.1, from coordinate 5,260 downwards.
CTCGTAAACGACTAACAAACTTTTCGACCGTTTCATCTGCCTCCTGTTTTATGTTACGTAACACAAACCTGTCATACGGAATACTTGCAAGAGGAGCGAAATGCGCATTCAAAAGTTTTATCGCCTCCTTGTACACATCTGATCCGATCGGGGGGTTAGCATCATGTCCTTCGAGTTCATAAAATATATCTTGCACCTCTGGTCCGGCGTAATGAAGCAAGTATGCACGTTTTCGCGTTGGAAGAGCAATGCAATTTACTTCAAGATACAGCTCCAGCTGGCGTTTCCACTTTCGCCATCGAGTTCCAATCGACGAAACATCCTTTGTGTCGAAAGGCTGCAGCGTTGGTTTTTCCATTGTATTTACACTTTTTGCGCAACTAGGGCGACAACACTTTTATTTTTCTTCTTCTTTTTTCGGTTGGCAATCCACCACCATTTTTTTTTTTCTCTTCACGTGGGGCTCTTATTCTGCCCCGGCTGATCACAGCACTCCGCCTAACCTCACTTTCGCGTATCTCGCACTACCATTGAACGCGTTTCGTTGAAATTGTCTGATTTCGGTACAAAACCCGGCCAAATCTGCTATCACAACAAACTCGCGATTCTTGCTCAACGAATTTAATCACAATCACGAATTTAATCGAAAAAATCCCAGCAAACGTCGCCAAAAATGTTGGGAATTATCGGAGCATACGATAAACACGCGCGTACCTTGACAAGTTCACTTTATTATCCTCTCCACTTCAAGTACAGTGTTCCCAGTTCCATCTTCAGATCACAACATTGTCTATTACACGATTTGCTGTCGATTTTGACGTGTATGATTACGGATCACACTTATTACTACCGTAGTGTAAGTTGAAAATAGTTGAACGTGTTCTTACATAGCCGTAGGAACGCAAAGAAAAAGTCGACAAAGAGAGTCTCCCAATGTTACTTAGGACCTAATGCATTGTTTTGCTTGATATACTTGGAGTTTGTCAAAAGTACAACCATACAACTGTGACCCAAAGCCTCATCAAACCCCTCTATAAATACAATGTTGATTTCAACATTGTATCTGCCTTTGTAATGCGACTTACATGATAAAAGCGTTTGAGGTTTTCGAAGATCTACTACCGAATTGCATTCACATGACCTGCGAAGCTCACATTATAGGATTGATCGATGAAGTTTGGAAAAAAAGTTCCCAGCGTTGATGGATGGATATTTCAAGTCTATTTCCAAAGAAGGTAAGGAAATCATAGCCGAACTAGCCGGAAGAGAATGAAAACGTACCGTTGCCACATTCACCGGTTGGTTGAATGATGTTATCTACAAGCTAGAAGTATCAGCTGCTACGAATGCATTGACTGCGCTACAAGAATTGCTATAGGAATAAAGGAAAAAGATTGTTTTCATCAGTCAAAGCACATCTTGGTAGCTGGTTGAACTCTTGACTTGATTCGAAAGTCGTCACGTGAGGATTCATTTGGCCTCCAACAAAATCATGGATTTGCTTGTAGGAATTTTATCTTTTCGAATTTTTTTATGCTCATATTGATTTGAAGAAATAAACAGTATTTTCAGCCAAATCCAAGAACAAGAGACTACCTTAAAGGCAACGAGATGGTCACCGATGCATCGAGTAAGATGAAGTGATGCTATTCGACACCTACCTCGAGATTCTGCCAACCGGGTTTGAGATTTCTTCGATCGTTCCAATTACTGGATCCCCAGCAAGCGAAGTTATTGACTGTTGAAGACCTGTTCGATGGGATTCCGGAATTTGCAGCCAAAAAATCAACGATACAGGATGAATTATCAGCCTACAAACATACTGTTTTGGAAATACCGGACAATGTCGATTCACTCACGTTTTGGTTTGCAAAATTGGAAAGTTGTCCTCAGCTCTTCGAAACAGCGGTGATGTGTCTGTCTGTTACTGGAAACTCGGTGAACGAGCCGCGAATTTCTACTACCCTAGTTCTAACCTATCTCTAAAAAAATCTATTCCAGCTTTTTTTAACCGGCTTTTCGCCTTGCACTTGATGCATACTAACAGATGGGACGTTTCTGTGGCGAAACAAAATGTATGTTATTCTTATCATCATACCAAGTATAAGTATCTTTTTAAATGATCAAAAAGTATCAGTCTATATCTTCCTTAGCAGCTCTCCAACATAATACCTATTCCAAAAACAAATTTATTTATTTCAAATATTCAACTTCACTTACCTCAGATGAATAAGGTATTTTAATTATTATAGTAACTGTTTGGCTGATTGCACACAAATAACAAGAGATTCGCAAAATTTACAACAAAACACACAGTTGTATGTAAACATAACATCCAACTTATTTAGTTAAACATTGCTGAAGAATTTATTGACTCTTATTATGGAACAAGAACCTTCTGCTGTCTTCACTTGGTTCTGGGAGTTTTGTCATTCGAGATGTGACATGTAGCATTTCGTATGTTGCGTACGTATCGTATGCATGTAGACGTGCAACATAAAGCAGAGGGGCAATCCCACCATCTATCTAAACAGTGTGCCTAAAACGAACATATTTTCCATTTATTCACTGTATGTATTGTATACTTGTTTTTATTTATTGTAATTTTATGTAATTGCCAATGCAAACCAAGACAAAAAATCCAACGTGTTATTGACTCCAAATTCATTGTCCCATTGAAGTTGCTGAAACTAGATATGTCCACCATTGCACTTGTTTGGAAATTCGTAAATGATTTTGGGATTTTGGTTTTGATTTTGGAAATCTTAACGTTCACACTACAGCTTATATTACGTGATATAGAGTATCTTCATATCAAATGACATGTACATTATTACCAGTGAAAACAAGATGTATAGTTGCTAATATCAAGATACTCTATATCACGTAATATAAACAGTAGTGTGAACGTACTATTGAGGTACCGGTCCAAGTTCAGTTGTGACCAGTGAGGTCCTATTTCATGCTTTTTTCTTTGAGGTTAATAACACTTTAATACAGAGGAAGAATAAGGGAGAACCAGACTTCGGCGATTTCTTTGATTCGTCCTTATTCCAGCAATGACTTTGAAGTTAATTTTGCTGGCTTCGCAACGTAATACACTTACCAAATTTAAACAGTTGGGGACTTCCGAAGAGCAAATAGTGCTTGAATATACAACTTTAGCAAGTACAATACAATGCAAAAATAAAAATCCCAACCTTTAAAGTTACGATCAAGAGTGAAAAGAAAATGTTATTAAATTTGAATTTAGCGTTTTAAGCTACTATGTATGTTAATCGTACCAGTTTTGGTCATTGTTTTCATTTCGACCATACCTCAGAAAAACACTTTATTAGGCAAGAACGTTCTCTCCTGATGTGTCCTTACGTTCTATGATCACATTTCGCAATATTGACTTTTCCAACACGGTACTACCACCCGATGACATGACAGCTCTATCTACCGAGTCTGCAGTAGGACGCACTGAACTTTTCGCCGTAAAGCATGTCAATCCAGAACGCACTGCCTGTCGTCTCATGGAAGCCCTTGAGCCCTCAACACAGTCGAGCTTATCAGCTCCTGTCAGTCGTTCTGGCCCTGTTGTTGAGCGTGGTCATGGGGTCTTCCAAACTCTCAATCTCAGGCAAGTATGAGCTTTAACGAACCAAACCCGGCTTCTGATTTGTTCTGCATCCTAGTGCTACGCCACGTGACACAACATCAACTAACCCTACCGTCATGGATACCGCTCTCAACTACGAGTTTATTACCAAAATACCAGAGGACTTTCGACCAAATTGAACGATGTTGATTTTGCTGCGCTCGATGGTGAATATGATGTTTATGTATTCACGGAGACCTGTTTCGATGGATGGATCAACTCAGTTCAACTTTTCGGCGACAATTTCACCGTGTATAGAGTGGACCGCAGTTTAGCTAATGAGCCTCGTATGCGTGGGTGTGGTGTTCCTTGTTAGCTGTTTCCAACTGGCTTGTATCCCGCCAAATCGCCGTAGGACAGTTCAATTTTAATGAAAAGTTTGGGTTAAAGTTTGTTTCCAAACGAAATTTTTTATCGGCGCTTCGTACATTCCTCCTGACCAACGACGTGTTTGCAGCATTATACAACTTCACCGCATGCTACAGAATTTGCCTCTGAGTTGACTACTTTGACGGATGTGCTTCTTCTGCTCGGAGATTTCAATCAACAAGGACTAATTGGTTGCCCTCCGGTCACGGGTATGCGTTTCTGATCCGGTTGCGCCAACCGCTGCTCTTGCTAGGTCACCCAGTTATCCATGGAATCTGGTTTTCTAGGACTGAGCCAGAGACTAATTCAGTTTCCAACGTCCACTTAAATCCTGTCTCGACCTGGCGTTTATCTGCAAGAACTCATCATGCGTAAAGCTACATTACCATCCGCCTGATATATCAATTGGCCAAGCCTAACACCATTTTGATGAACCTGTGGTTTATTCGAGTGACTCAATTTCCGCAACTGATTTTCAATCCGCCTCGACACCGTACATTGGATGACTTTGACAGAGAATCAGCTTGCGTTAACTGTTTGTTGTGTGAGAGTGTTGGCAGCTGTACCGTATGCCAAACTCGAGAAAAACCGTGGAATAATGCTCTTCTACTCACATGAAACGAGGCAAGGCTAGGGTTCTTCGCGCTTGCCATTCGATGATGCATATACCAAATTGATTTTTAATCGCGCCAGCAATGAACATCGGCGCTATAAATAAACTCCGCTACAAATATTATGTACATCGTGACACAAGAAAAGCTTCGACGGCATCTGAAGAAACTTTGGTCGTTCGTGAACCTAAGAGGAAGGAAACCGACTACCATCATGTGTTTCTCGATAGAAACGCGCTGCACGGATCTACCGTGGAGAAATGGCAGCTTCTTTGCAACACACTTCTCGAGGTATTTTCACCATCTCGTTGATATTGAAAGTGCTGTGCGGGGCGTACCCAGCGATATGATTAACATGGATGTCTTGTTGTCGACGTTCAGGTGGTTCTTTTTCGGCGATACGCAAGACCAAATCGTCTTTATCCTGGACCTCGCGTGTTTCCTTCTGCTGTATTGAAAAATGCTCGATATTTTAGTTACCCACTTTCTCTGCTATTCAACTAATCACCCGCCACCCATAAAGAAATTACCGTGGCATTACTTCGCTTGGTGAATCAGCGCTTCTGAGTCGCTGATCAACGACAAATTGTTTGTTGCCTGCAAGACTACATTAGCTCTATCAGCTTTACGTTGTTTT